>JAJOOS010080306.1:0-18921 GCA_029582725.1 Solanum chiquidenum | reverse complement strand
TGGGTCGAGCTCATCTTCTTCGTACTCATCTTCCAGTTTCGATTTGGATTCACCAGTTAGCTCTGTATCACTGAGCATTTCTCCACCGGTGAATTTGAGTTCAAAAAATTCACAGCCCAAGTCACCGAAACTACTTGTTGTTTGTACTGCTCCTCTACCTCAGTAACCTTCTCTTTCGTCTTCACCGCTAGAAAATTTTGTACCGATATTGGTCATTAACGAGAATCTGATTCACCATCTCCGCCTAGTGCATCGTCCCCGGAGAGATATTCAAGCAGAAGTATTGACTCATCACCCAAAATTTCTGATGTTTGGGATCAGAATGTTGATTCTCCGATGAGAATCAACAATTACATACAATAGAATGCATCAGTTTCAGTTCCACCACCACCTCTATTGATTAGTATTCCGGCTTGCGTACGGTCTCCACAACCACCACCCCACCACCAGTTAAAAATTGGGTTAGTCCAAAAACTCCAACACCACCAATTTCAAAGCCTCCAGTTCTTATAACTCTGTTAAGACCCATAGAACTTGAGATCCAATGTTGATTTCCCTAATGGAGTTGTCTTGTACTAAACAACCCATTCAGAAGAATGAGCAGAGTATTGAAGCCTTATCAAATACTTGTGGAAACTTCAAAATCAAAGTTGAAGACTTTGCATTGGGATAAAGTAAGCTAGTTCTGATCGGAAAAGAGTATGGGATTAACTGAAAATCAAGTTCATTTAAGTAGGATAATAGAAAGGAAGTTTTGGGTCAGGAGATTAGAGGGGTCGGGCATGGGTTTAAAATAAGAATGGGTCATTTAAAATAATTTGGGTAATTTTAGTCAATTTGGGGATTTCCGTCAATTGAGGGGTATAAATGGTGAAATTAGTGACGGTGAGGGTATAAATAACTTTGTTTTAACGGCAGGGGTATAGTCAACTAATAAACCAAAGTTGAGGGGTATTTTTGACCCTTTTCCCTTAATTTAATCAAGGAACGTCCATCAGTTTATTTGGTTCCGCGAGATCGGTATTTGAGGTATAGCATGTTGGGACGATTTTCCTTTATAGTTTTTTTTTACACCCAACATGAAAAAACAAAACTAATGGGAAATTTGGATTTAATTATTTTATTTAATTTTAATTCACAATAAATTAAAACCTACCCAAATTTTAAAATTTAAACATGTTTTTAGAATGTATGTTTAATTTTGTGGGTTAAAACGGTCAGTCATGGATTTTGATTTTAAAGTTTAGGTGGGTTTTAATCATTATGAATTAAAATGTGGCGCCAATTAACAAATGTCATGTGATTTTTTAAAGAGTTAAAGTTCACCTAAATACTTCTGTTAGGTTGAGAGGTATGTTTGAGCCCAAAAATAAGTTTTAAGGGTATTTTTAAGGAAAAATTACATAACAAGACAAATATTTGATATGTATTTGTCATAAACCACTATAGTTTAAATAATTACAATTCATACTTATAGGTAGGATTTTATAGTAAATTGTAACTCTGAATATTGACTAAAGCCAACTCTTGAACTAAATTCACTTAAACTTTCAACTAAAGAGATCAAATCGACATAAAGACTTCGAAATTGATAATGACAACCCTGCTAAAATCAATTCTGCAATCCAGAGCTGATGGAACTGACATAATTTCATCCCGAGATTTGTAGCTCCAAGTATTGACAAAAATCACTTTTAATAACTTAAAGCCTCCAAAACTCTAAAACTCTTAAAAATTACAATTTTTTTATCCGACTAAAAAAACTAATCTCATTAGCTAATCCAACATGACTTAGTGCAACTATCGGAAGAGATTCTCCAATAATTTTCAAAAATGACCTTCAGGGTCATTACAATTATTTATTCAAATTTAAATATTAAAAATTATATTTCTAACTCAAATTTATTAAGTTGATTAAAATTGATAATTGACCTTGCATGTGAACACTACACACATCTTCCTACCCAACCCCCAACGAGAATACCCCAACACACAACACATGACTCTTCACCCTCTATCTCTATATAAAGCATAGCCATGCTCACTACTCTGTCATCCACACTTTTCTGTAACAAAATTTCAAGTTTTTGCCCTGTTTTCTTCTAGCAGCTTATAACATAATTTGATTCTTTCTCCTAGCTGATTTGATATCTTTGTTCTTTTATTTCATTTGATTCTATTATTTGACATCTTCGTTCTTGTAGATGACATTTAGGAATGTCAATAGGGAGTTTCAAGAACTACGTGTTGTTGTCTACCAAGTCAAGTCACTTGAAATTTGAGGCAACCACCTGATCTAATAGAAGCATTCTTTTGAATCATTTTGTCTTTGTTATGTTCACTATGTTTTTCCTAAAAAGCATATCGAATATTTGATTGGTATCTCCCAGTTCAGGCCAAATTTTTGTCGAGTTCTGCCTCAGTTATATCAATCCAAATATTTGACATTATTGTGGTCATGATGATCGAGAATGAATTTATTTTTCATGCTTAGGATCTTATTAGTGCACTTCTTTTTTTAGCACAAATCATATTTTTAAATAATATTTTCTTAAAAAAATAATGTGGGTAAAAAATTATATATTTATTAAGAAAAAAACGATGAAACAAAAAACAGAAAAAGGGAAAAAAAACATAAATTAATAAAAAGAGATACCAGATATAAGCTAGAATGATGAATCAAAAAAAGTATACAAACAACAAGAAGAAATTGATGAAAGAAAAGAGGAAAACAAATATGATGAAGAAAACATAGATACCACATATAGGGTAGAAGAAGAAAATCGATGAAAAAAAAGAAAATAAACAAGTTGAAGAAAATTGATGAAACATGTAGAAGAGAAGACATTACATAATAAATAGAGACACATCATATAAACTAGAAAATGTCCTTATAAAATATTAGTCATTTGATGTAATACAATACCTTGGTTCTTGTTATTAAAAATCATAATAATAGATGATAAATTTAAAATAAGTTAATAGCAATGAAGAGATTGACATCGATACTCTTCTCAAAAGACTCCACAAACAAGTGGAAGAATCTTCCAACAACACCACCTGCAAGGGAAAAGAAAAGGTGTAAAGAAAGAAGACCCCACAGATTAAAATTATTGGGATAATAAGCCAAACAATTTTAATAAAGAAGGCTAGAATGATATGCCGGCCATATTTTGTAATAGAAAGACCACGTCTATCTGTCGGTCTTATCTCTTTTTATTGGTCATTGTAAATTGTGTGGGTCACCCTATCTTATCGTTTTAGATTTCTCGACCTCTATATAAAGAGGCGAAACTCATTTTAAGGAGGCATGTCTTAGAACCCTCTCTCTCTCTCTCTCTAGTATTGTAATATTTTCTTCTGTAAATCTCTAAGTTTGAATAATAAAAGCCTTCAGCTTGGTTGGTACAACATCTCGTGTGGAGTTCTAATCCAAGTACTTTTTAATTTTGAGTTTTTCTTTATGAGCTTAGCCTAGATGATAGGCTAAACTATTGTGTTGGACTATAACATACTAAGTTACTATAAGTTATGGCAATTATGTCTATTGTTGAGACTTATTGAACAATTATGCTAAGGTCAAGTTAGAAACGATCCAGACATGTTCTTGAAAGGATGTCGAAGGAATTCGTTGGATTACCCGTTAGTCAGGTGGGCGTTTAGGGCGGACCCGGATAGTAGAAGCTTTCATTAACTATTGCCAGAATTGTTTATACTTGTAAAGGCACCTTGAGTATAGCTGGATGATCCGTTTTAATAATTTGGTATCAGAGCCATCGACTTTTAGTAACTATAGGTGGTATAGTTTAACACAGTTTTTTCTTATGAATATCATAAGGAAAAGATCTACTATTAAAAATAGTAGAAAGGAAGAATATGATATACCACAACAATTAGATCTACTTAATAAGTGGACTATCCCTAAAATTCCTCCCAGGATTATATACCAGATGAGAACATTTGAGAAACTTGGTTTCAAACAAGTGGTAAAAATCACTGAGGAAACTATCACTATTGATAGTGATCATCAAACTTTTAGATTATTATCCGAAAATGATCTGCCCCCTTATAGGAAAATTTACAGATTCATGCATATTGGCTTGGTTCAGGTGGCATTTAAGCCCCTCACCTTGAGAGGATTACCAGAAAGCTTCATAGCAGCTTTGAGAGATGGTAGGAATCAAAACTGTAAAAAAATCCCTTACAGGAACGATACAAACTAGTCTAGCTTATGGACCAGTTTATTTTAATGCTTATAGTAACCTTCAAATATTTTTGCAGGATGAGACTTCATTAAGTTCTCTTATACTTAATGTTAAACTTCATGGTTATGACTATATGCCTGGAACTGAAGTTGTTTGCATATGATACATAATTTATTATAAACTCTTACATACTTTGAATCCTATGTGTAAGATCATTGGTTTTAAAAATGAAACTATTCTTATAGAAACCAATTTTGGCAAATCAAAGATTGTTACCAGAAGACCTATCCAGTGGGATGAAATTGATTTCCTGCAAGAGTGGGTTATTGAAGGAGCAACCCAACCTAAAGATAATATTAATGACGAGATTTCGAAAATTGAACAGTTTAATGATGGAACTGTAAAAATTAAATTTTCCGACTCTACAGCTATGCATAATAGAATTGATAATCATAGCATGTCTTCTAAAATTTCTAGATTTAACTCTTCTTATATTTCCCCTGTTGATTATATTGTACAGGTTCCTTCTAGAGCATCTACTTCTCAAATTAGAGAAAATTATAGATGTGACAGTATAAAAATTGATAAGGATAATATTGCTAGGCCTATGCCCAGGCCCAGCTCGGACTTAGATATAACTGAGTCTGAAATGAATTTTTCAGATGAATTTTCTACATAGAGATATTTTATGATGTCTGAAAATTAAATTGATTTTAGTCCAGGTTCACCGGCGATAGAAAAGATTTCTAAAGAATTTCAAAAATCTAGATGGAAATCTTTTCGAAAATGGTTCTTTAAAAAATTTACTAAAGAAGAACATATTGGATTTCAAGAAGAATTTTATAAAGATCTTGTTTAATCAAAGAAAAATGTTTTAATTGCTTTTGTCCCTTGGTTCATGACCAAACATGTTCATAATTTTATCTCCATGATAGAAAGAGATTTTACTTTAAGTACTGGGGAAGTTACAAAATCTATTTACAATCTTTTCAAATTAATAAGAAGGAGAAGCATTCTTCCAAGAACAAATCTTCCAAAAAAGTATATAAAGCACGGAAAAAAAGAAGAATGGAAAAGAAAGAAAGAAGAGCTGAATCTTATAAGGAAAAGAAGAGATTTTATAAATCTAAAAGAAAATTTGACAAGTCTGATACTTGCCACAAGTGTGGTAGATTTGGTTATTTTACTTAAAATTGCAGAGTCAAGAAAAAAAAAAAAACCCTTGATATTGATGAAAATATTAAAGAATTTCTTTGCAAGATCATGCTAAATTCTGATTCAGAAAAATCAAAAACTGAATACAGTAGTCATGAGAAGTCCTTTACAAGTGAAGATCTTAAAGCTCTTCACTAGGAAGATTACATGTCATCAGATGATGATTGTTTACCTTGTCAACAAAGGTTAGAATGCGAAAATGAAGGGGAAGATGGTGATCTTTATAAGATATATTTCCAGTTCAAGGAATAGAGCATTAATGTCATTGATAATGACAAAGTTATAGAGCTCTTACAAATTGTAAAAGATCCGGAAATAAAAGCTAAGATTATTGATAAAATCAGTAATGCTTCCACCTCTAAAAATCATATCACAGAGGATATTCCTATCAAAGAAGGTTCATACACCATGACAAAGGTTAAGAATCTCGTATTAGAAAGAAGGAAACTTATAAGTTCTCCTACTACTATCAGTGATGTGAAGCAAGAAGTTAATATATCAAAGAAGACATTCAAAGGTTAAAAGAAAAGAATGTTACTATGGAAATTAGACTTGATAATATTGAGGGTCTTAAGAGAAATGAGTAATAGCTCAGATTCTTCTTCTTATGAAGAAAATAGTAAAGATCTTGATTTTTATTTTTATTTTAATTTTGGGAATAATAATTTTTTTTTTTACAAAGTTTGAAAGCTTTCACTTCCCAAAAGTTTTATACTAAAATTACTCTTCTTATAGATTATAATTACAAAAAAGAATTTACTGGCCTTATATATTGTGCTGCTGATTTAAATTGCATTCAAGAATGGGTTATTTCTTCGAGATATTGTCATAAAACTACTCACAGTCTCAGATCAACAAATGATAGCAAATGGGAATTGAATATAAATTACCCAAAGCTTTTATATGCAAAAGAAAAAATTATATTCCTCAAAATTTTGTCCTAGTAAAAGATATTACTAACCAAATTATTTTGGGAGTACCTTTTATAAATGATATCTTTCCCCTTAATTATTGGGATAAAAGAAATCATTGGTACTTGAAATGAAAAACCTTTTATATTAGAGTTTATTACAAAATCTTTTACAAGAATGATAAATGAACTATCTTCAAAATTGATTTTAAAAAATAATCAAATCATCTTTATCTAAGGAGAAATTAATAGTATTGAGATTGATAATAATCTTCAAAATCCTAAAATACAGGATAAGTTTGCTATTCTGAAAAATCAGTTCTTCCTTGATATCTGTGGAGATCATCCAAATGCTTTTTGGAACAGAAAAAAAGCATGTTGTTAGCCTTCCTTATGAGGATATTACCTCCACCAGCTCCTGTTCTTCCTCTTCCCCTCCTTGAGGGAGGAGGCCATGAAGGTCTCATCTTGAAACAAAAAAATAAGATTAGTCAAAATATTCTCTTGTAAGGAACTCAGGCTGACATATCATTCTGGCCTTCTTTTTTAAAGTTGTTTGAATTATTACCCCAATAATTTTAATCTGTGGGGCCTACTTTCTATACACCTTTCCTTTTCTCTTGCAGGTGGTGTTGCTGGAAGATTCTTCTAATGGTTTTTGGAGTCTTTTGAGAAGAGTATCGATGTCAATCTCTTGATTGCTATTAGCACTCTGGGACTCCCCTGCCATACATGATTCATCATTTTCGTTGGTGTGACTTGCTGATATCATGGATAAATCATCTCTAATGTCTATATCGAAATTTTTCATTAAATCTCTTTTTACTTCTTCCATATATATGACAATTGCTTCTGATTTAGATATCAATCCTTTCTTCATATGAAGCTTCCTTGCAATTTGCTTGAATGGACTGAGATCATCCACCTGTGGTTCTGATCTTCATGTATTATGATATTTATCCATTGTTGTATTTATTAAATCAAGAATTTCTTGACCATGAATTTTTCCTTCAGAGTCTTTCTGTGTTAATTTGTTCCAGAACTTTGTATAAAAAGTTCTTTGTAGACATGAAAACTCTTCAGAGGTATTATTAACCTCTACATACCACTTCATAATCCAAGAAATTGAAAATTCTATGAAAAAATACATTAAGGACATACCTTCAAAGAATATATTATCTTGTTCTAAACTTATTAGTTTAGGGGAGATATCTACCCACTCGGAATATAATTTCTTGTATGGTTCTGATAAATTTTTTACCGAGGGACCATATAAAGTCCACTATTTACAGAACCAATTCGGAATAGGTTGATTGAAAATATGGGAGCATATTTTTATGAACCAGGAATGCTTTCTATTAGCGGTTTCATATAATAAAACTTTATTAAAGTTATTCACATAATCCCAGTAATTATATTTTACTGCAATCTTTTGTTCTGGATGGATATAATCCTTTTCTTTCAATGGGCTCATTCACCACTTTTTTGGAGTCATAATTCTCTTTATAATGATCTTTGAAAAGTTATAAATTTTTCTTGTATTGACTGGGTAAAAATGCTGGAATTCACCAGACCTTGTTGCTGAGAGTATTATCTCATAATGCATCCCATATTTATAAGAAGGTGTAGTATAAGAAGCTGAATCCAGATATCTGGACATTAATTGTCATGGGTCATTTTTCCATCGCAAGTCACTGTGTTCTAGAAGAAGCATGACTTCTTTTTTATCATTTTGATCGAATAATTCTGTGCTCTTTTCATCTGCCAGAACCGTGGAATAAGACAGAGGAATATTATCCTTTTCTTGATTGGATTGCATAAAATCTAGAAATTCTTTGTACATTGGATGGTCTGTATTAAGACCACTTGTAGAAGCAATATTTGCTGCTACTAATTTTTGGTTTTCTATTTGAGCGAGGATATTACCTCTACCAGCTCATGTTCTTCCTCTTCCCCTCCTTGAGGGCGGAGGCCATGAAGGTCTCATCCTGAAAGAAAAAATCAAGATTAGTCTAAATATTCTCTTGTAAGGAAATCAGACAGACTATTATTTGAACCTTTTTTATAATAAATCTTGAAATCAAATGATGCTAATAATGCTTGCCATCTTGCAAACATTTGTTTATAAACACCATGCTTACAATCTTTATTAAACATAAATTTAGCCGCTTGGCAATCCGTTTTTATCAAAAATTTCTGGTTGTAAAGATCACCTTGAAACTTCAAATTATTAAAACGGATCGTCCAGCTATACTCAAGGTGCCTTTACAAGTATAAACAATCCTGGCAATAGTTAATGAAATCTTCTATTATCCGGGTCCGCCCTAAACGCCCACCTTTCTAACGGGTAATCCAACAGATTCCTTCGACAACCTTTCAAGAACCTGTCTGGATCGTTTCTAACTTGACCCTAGCATAACTGTTCAATAAGTCCCAACAATAGACATAATCGCCATAACTTATAGTAACTTAGTATGTTATAGTCCGACACAAATAGTTTAGCCTATCATCTATGCTAAGCTCATAAAGAAAAACTCAAAATTGAAAAGTACCTGGAGTAGAACTCCACACGAGATGTTGTACCAAGCAAGCTGAAGATTTTTATTATTCAAACTTAGAAATTTACAGAAGAAAATATTACAATACTAGAGAGAGAGAGAAAGAGAAAGAGAGGGGGTTCTAAGACCTGCCTCCTTAAAATGAGTTTCGCCTCTTTATATAGAGGTCGAGAAATCTAAAATGATAAGTTAGGGTGGCCCACACAATTTATAATGGCTAATAAAAAAGAGATAAGACCGACAGATAGACGTGGTTTTTCTATCACAAAATATGACCGACATATCATTCTGGCCTTCTTTATTAAAGTTGTTTGGCTTATTACCCCAATAATTTTAATCTGTGGGCCTTCTTTCTTTACACCTTTCCTTTTTCCTTGCAGGTGGTGTTGCTGGAAGATTCTTCCACTTGTTCTTGTAGTCTTTTCAGAAGAGTATCGATGTCAATCTCTTCATTGCTATTAGCACTCTGGGACTCTCCTGCCATACATGATTCATCATTTTCGTTGGTGTGACTTGCTGATACCATGGATAAATCATCTCTAATGTCTATATCGAGTTTTTTTCATTAAATCTCTTTTTACTTCTTCCATATATATGACAATTGCTTCTGATTTAGATATCAATCCTTTCTTCATATGAAGCTTCCTTGCAATTTGCTTGAATGGACTGAGATCATCCATCTGTGGTTCTGATCTTCCTGTATTATGATATTTGTCCATTATTATATTTATTAAATCAAGAATTTCTTGACCATGAATTTTTTCTTCAGGGTCTTTCTGTGTTAATTTGTTCCAAAACTTTGTATAAAAAGTTCTTTGTAGACATGGAAACCCTTTAGAGGTATTATTAACCTCTACGGACCACTTCATAATCCAATGAATTGAAAATTCTATGAAAAAAATACAACAAAGACATACCTTCAAAGAATATATTATCTTGTTCTAAACTTATTAGATTAGGGGAGATATCTACCCACTCGAAATATAATTTCTTGTATGATTCTGACAAATTTTTTATCGAGGGACCATATAAAGTCCACCATTTACAGAACCAATTCGGAATAGGTTGGTTGAAAATATGGGAGCATATTTTTATGAACCAAGAATGCTTTCTATTAGCGTTTTCATATAATAAAGTTTTGTTAAAGCTATTCACATAATCTCAGTAATTATATTTTACTGCAATCTTTTGTTCTGGATGGATCTAATTCTTTACTTTCAATGGGCTCATTCCCCACTCTTTTGGAGTCATAAATCTCTTTATAATGATTTTTGAAAAATTATAAACTTTTCTTGTATTAACTGGGTAAAAATACTGGAATTCACCAGACCTTGTTGCTGAGAGTATTATCTCATAATGCATCATGTATTTATAAGTAGGTGTAGTATAAGAATCTGAATCCAGATATCTGGACATTAATTATCATGGGTCATTTTTCCATCGCAAGTCATTGTGTTCTAGAAGAAGCATGACTTCTTTTTTATCATTTTGATCGAATACTTATGTGCTCTCTTCATCTGCGAGAACCGTGGAATAAGACAGAGGAATATTATCCTTTTCTTGCTTAGATTGCATAAAATCTAAAAATTCTTTGTACATTGGATGGTCTGTATTAAGACCACTTGTAGAAGCAATATTTGCTTCTACCAATTTTTGATTTCCTATTTGAGCGAGGATATTACCTCTATCAGCTCCTGTTCTTCCTCTTCCCCTCCTTAAGGGCGGAGGCCATGAAGGTCTCATCCTGAAAGAAAAAATCAAGATTAGTCTAAATATTCTCTTGTAAGGAAATCAAGCAGACTATTATCTGAACCTTTTTTATAATGAATCTCGAAATCAAATGGTGCTAATAAAGCTCGCCATCTTGCAAACATTTGTTTAGAAACATCATGCTTACAATATTTATTAAACATAAATTTAGCCGCTTGACAATCAGATTTTATCAAAAACTTCTAGTTGTAAAGATCACCTTGGAACTTTAAAACACTTTTCACTATTGCCAAAAATTCTTTTGCTATAGTGGCATAATTTTTCTGAGCTTCGTTTCATTTATCAGAATAGAACAGAATAATATAATGGCATTTATTATTCGGGGAGTATTGTGTCAGGATATCACAGTATTCTATGTCCGATGCGTCTGTCTCAACCGTCTTTTACCAATTTGGGTTGGCCAAAGTAAGATAGGGAAGGTTTTTACCCTTCGTCTTAAACCTTTTAATTCCTTCAGTATGATTATCAGACCAAGCTTTAGGATTATTTTTTAGCCTTTCATATAAGATAACAGTATCCTTGGCTAAATCCTTTATAAAAGGAGCAACATAGTTGAGACTTTCAAGAAATCTCTGTAACTGGGTTTTATTAGTCATAATATCAGAAAATTTGGATGCAAATTCAATGCTTCTATTAATAGGGCTAATATTACCCCTTTCAATATTATGACCCAAAAATCTAACATTCGTTTGAAATAAACCCATTTTGGGGTTGGATATCACCAAGCCGTTTTGAATAATAATCCTTTTAAATAAATCAAGGTGTTTAAAATGAGTTTCCACGTTTTTGGAAAATATAAGAATATCATCTATATAGACTATTATGAAATTACTGTAGGGCATGAAAATATCATTCATAATTTTTTAAAATTCAGATGGAGCATTTTTTAAACCAAATGGCATAACGTTCCATTCATATTGATCCATAGGGACATTAAAAACCGTTTTAAATCTGTATGACTCAGCTAATTGTATCTGCCCATAACCTGACTTTCAATCAAATTTTGAAAATATAATTGCATCATAGACTCTATCTAATAAATCTTTTTTATTAGGGATATGGTACCTAATCCATTTTAAGACTTTGTTAAGAGGTTTATAATTAATTACCAACCTGGGTGCACCTCTTTTTTGTTCAGCATGTTTATTAACATAGAAAGCTGTACAAGACCATGGAGATTTAGAATGCCTTATAAGGTCCTTTTGAAGCAATGAATTAATCACTTTTTTGCACAACTCCAGATAATCAGAATTCATCTGACAAGGTCTTGTCTTTGTAGAAATATTATCCTCAATAAAGTTATCCTCTTAAAGAAGGCTAACAACATATTTTTTTCTGTTTCAGAAAGCATTTGGATGATCTCCACAAATATCAAGGGAGAACAGATTTTTCAGAATAGCAATCTTATCCTGTAATTTAGGATTTTGAAGAATATTATCAATCTCAATAGTATTAATTTCTCCTTTGGTAAAACTGATTTGATTATTTTTTAAAATCAATTTTGAAGATAGTTCATTTATCATTATTGTAAAAGGTTTTGTAATAAACTCTAATATAAAAGGTTTTTCATTTCAAGTACCAATGATTTTTTTTATTATCCCAATAAGTAAGGGAAAAGATATCATTTATAAACGGTACTCCCAAAATAATTTGGTTAGTAATATCTTTTACTAGGACAAAACTTTGAGGAATATAATTTTTCCCTTTGCATATAAAAGCTTTGGGTAATTTATATTCAATTCCCATTTTGCTATCATTTGCTGATCTGAGACTGTGAGTAGTTTTATGAAAATATCTCGAAGGAATAAGCCCTTCTTGAATGCAATTTAAATCAGCAACACTGTCTATAAGGGCAGTAAATTCTTTTTTTGTAATTATAATCTATAAGAAGAGTAATTTTAGTATAAAATTTTTGGGAAGTGAAAGCTTTCAAACTTTGTAAAAAATCTTCTTTATTATTCCCAAAATTAAGAGTTTATAAAAAATCAAGATTTTTACTATTTTCTTCATAAGAAGAAGAATCTGAGCTATTACTCATTTCTCTTAGAACCTCGATATTGTCAAGTCTAATTTTCATAGAACATTCTTTTCTTTTAACCTTTGAATGTCTTCTTTGAGTATATTAACTTTTTGCTTCAGATCACTGATAGTAGTAAGAGAACTTATAAGTTTTCTTCTTTCTAATAGGAGATTCTTAACCTCTGCCAGGTGTATGAACTTTCTTTGGTAGGAATAGCCTCTGTGATATGATTTTTAGAGGTGGAAGCATTACTGATTTTATCAATAATCTGAGCTCTTACTTCTGGATCTTTTACAATTTGTAAGAGCTCTATAACTTTGTCATTATCAATGACATTAATGCTCAATTCTTTGAACTGAGAATATATCTTATAAATATCATCATCTTTCCCTTCATTCTCGTATTCTAACCATTGTTGACAAGGTAAACAATCATCATTTGATGACATGTAATCTTCCTGGTGAAGAGCTTTAAGTTCTTCACTTATAGAGGACTCCTCATGACTACTGTATTCAGTTTCTGATTTTCCTAAATTAAAATTTAGCATGATCTTACAAAGAGATTCTTTGATATTTTCATCAATATCAAAGGTTTTGATATTTTCTTGACTCTGCAATCTTTAGCATAATGACCAAATCTACCACAGTTGTGGCAAGTATCAGACTTGTCAAATTTTCTTTTAAATTTATAAAATCTCTTCTTTTTCCTGTAAGGTTCAACTCTTCTTTCTTTCTTTCTTTTTCATTCTTCTTTTCTTCCATGCTTTATAATCCTTTTTGGAAGATCTGTTCTTGGAAGAATGCTTCTCCTTCTTATCTTTAGAATTTGCCTTAGGAATATCTAAAGCAAATTGTTCTCAAAATTCTCTCAATTATTGTCTTTCATTAAGACGATGCCTTTTAATATGTTGATTCAACTTGATTTCATTGCATAAAGAAAGTCCTTCTTGTAGCAAGCACTTGTGAGCTTTTCATAGGTATAATCGTCATAGTTAATACTATGATTTTCTCCTCTAAGAGTTTTCCTAACTCTTTCTGCAAAAAGAGTCGGTAATCCATCTATAAACTTGGATTTTTAATGAGTGCTATTACACTCTGGTAACTGCATGACTCTGCTAAGAAAAACATCTTTATAGAATCTAAAAAATGTGAGAGTCTTGTACCTAAGTTTTTGGAGCAAAGTTCTTATGGTCTCGCTATTACCGACCATCTTCCTGAGAAATGTTCTATAATATTAAGAACAAGGGTATAAACGATATTTTGGGTAAAATCCTGTTCTTCTTCTTGTTTTACCGCTTGGAGGATTTTATCCCGTTGCTCTTGGTTAAGATAGTTATCCCACCAGCCTTTCAGTTGGCCAGTAAATCCTGCTGTTTTCATATCAGCAATAGTTTTATCACTATTCTTGTTAGCCTTACAGATAGTGCTGTACATTAGCATTCTATGTACAGTTATATAAATTTTCCTATCTATCTATATTTCATTCATAGATTTCTTTTCCATTAAAACTATTAGTTATAATATGTTCATGCTCTTTCAAGAGGAGTAGGTCTAGGATAGTAGTACATTCTTTGAACTGATTTTCTTGCATATTTTTCTGAGATTTTATTAATATCATCAGAAAACTCTTTTTTATGACTGCTTTCTCCTCCTGAAAGGTTATTAACCTTCAAAGGCTTTAGATTACTGCCTTTAAATATTTTTTCCAAGAAATTCTCTAAATCTGAAAAGTCTTTTATCTTGAAATCACCGATCTCTGAAGGCGGTTGAATACTGGTATTGGCTACTTTCTCTTTTCCTTTAGAATTGGAACCAATTCTAGAAAGTAATTTATCAACTTTGTCGTGAATAGAAGTGATATGCTCTCCTAAAATGCTCATTTAAATGTTAGCATTATTATGCTGCTTAATCATAATATTAATATGCTGAGTAGTAAGTAAAACAATATTATCTTCAAATAATTTTGAAAGAGCATTAAAATAAACAATCTTATCGTCCTTATTAATTTGAAAAGATTGTAAATAGATTTTGTAACTTCCCCAGTACTTAAAGTAAAATCTCTTTCTATCATGGAGATAAAATTATGAACATGTTTGGTCATGAACCAAGGGACAAAAGCAATTAAAACATTTTTCTTTGATTCAACAAGATCTTTATAAAATTCTTCTTGAAATTCAATATGTTCTTCTTTAGTAAAATTTTTAAAGAACCATTTTCGAAAAGGTTTTCATCTAGATTTTTGGAATTCTTTAGAAATCTTTTTTCTCGCCGGTGAACCCGGACTAAAATCAATTTGATTTTCAAACATCATAAAACATTTCTATGTAGAAAATCCATCTGGAAAATTCATTTCAGATTCAGTTATATCTAAGTCCGAGCTGGGCCTGGGCATAGGCCTAGCAATATTATTCTTATCAATTTTTATATTGTCACATCTATAATTTTCTCTAATTTGAGAAGTAGATGCTCTAGAAGGAACCTGTACAATATAATCAACAGGGAAAATATAAAAAGAGTTAGATCTAGAAATTTTAGAAGACATGCAATGAATATCAATTCTATTATGCATAGCTGTAGAGTCAGAAAATTTAATTTTTACAGTTCCATCATTAAACTGTTCAATTTCCGAAACCTCATCATTAATATTATCTTTAGGTTGGGCTGCTCCTTCAATAACCCACTCTTGCGGGAAATCAATCTCATCCCACTAGATAGGTCTTGTGGTAACAACCTTTGATTTACCAAAATTGGTTTCTATAAGAATAGTTTCATTTTTAAAATCAATGATCTTACACATAAGATTCAAAGTATGTAAGAGTTTATAATAAATTCTGTAGCATATGAAAACAACTCCAGTTCCAGGCATATAATTATAACCATGAAGCTTATCATTAAGCATAAGAGAACTTAATGAATTCTCATCCTGCAAAGATATTTCAAGGTTAGGATAAACATTAAAATAAGCTGGTCCATAAGCTAGACTAGTTTGTATCATCCCTATAAGGGATTTTTTCCAGTTTTGATTCCTACCATCTCTCAAAGCTACTATGAAGCTTTCTGGTAATCCTCTCAAGGTGAGGGGCTTAAATGCCACCTGAACTAAGCCAATATGCATGAATTTGTAAATTTCCCTATAAGAGGCCAGATTATTTTCAGATAATAATCTAAAAGTTTGACGATCACTATCAATAGTGATAGTTTCCTCAGTGGTTTTAACCACTTGTTTGAGACCGAGTTTCTCAAAAGTTTCCATCTGGTATATAATCCTGGGAGGAATTTTAGGGATAGTCCACTTATTAAGTAGATCTAATTGTTGTGGTATATCATATTCTTCCTTTCTACTATTTTTAACCGTAGATCTTTTCCTTGTGATATTCATAAAAAAAAACTGTGTTGAACTATACCACTTATATTTACTAAAAGTTCATGGCTCTGATACCAAATTATTAAAACGGATCGTCCAGCTATACTCAAGGTGCCTTTACAAGTATAAACAATCCTGGCAATAGTAAGTTAATATAACATTTTAAGATATTAGATAAAGTTCTACTAAGAATATTTATGCACTTGAAAATAATTTGTTTTGTAATAAACAAACATTTTATATACCAAATGAAACGTTGTACGAGAGCATGGGAAACCTGGGCTTGGACATAGTCCCAAGCTTCAGTTAATATAAAAACTCTAACCATCTACACATAATATTTTCGGCTAAACCAGCTAATATAAAGTCAAATATAAACCCTAACAATGGTTTCTTGAACAATCGAGATAGTGATAATGCTTGAAGTTCTCCTTTACCCTTGAAAGATCTGTAGTTCCTCTCTTGCCACACCATGTATATTTGAGATTGAGCAGCTTTGTCATTCACATTTTGAGACATCTATGTTAACTCAGCAGACCAATCCATGACAGCTCTAAGATATTGTTGCCAAGCTAACAGTCCCACACTTCTGTAGAGACTGAGCACGAAAAGAACAAATGATCTACTGTCTCTTCAGCTAAAGGGCATATATTATCATAAAAAAAAACCTCATTTCAGCATTTGTCGCTAATGTACAACTTTCCATGTAAAGTTAGGTACAAAACACTCATTTAAGAGCTCCAAAATTGTTGCAGACTAGTTTTCTCCATGCTAATTTAGGATAAACACCTTTAAGCTTAAGGTAAACTTGTTTAATAGAGAACACATGTGACCTTTTCACACTATCATAATCCAAACAAGCTTCCTCCATAGTTTTAGTAGCTCTTAAGATCTTTTTCAACATCCAAGATGCTTGATTTTGAACCCATTTCCAAAGAACTCTCCTTCAAGTAATACACATAGACCCATTTAATCCACAATTTGTCTTTCTTTTTACACAAGTTTCATAGTATTTTGAACACAACAATTTGTTCCATGTATGCAAATGGATAAACAATCCTCCTGCACAATAAAACAATTATAGTGTCTTTCATTTCACTAAAGCCTTCTAAGAAGGATTGTTTTCCCCTGTCCAGAGAAACAAATTATAAATAGCTTTGATTGTCTTTAGTACCTTTTTAGGTAGAACAAAGACTTGAAATCAAAAGGTATGCATAGCAAAGAGAATTGATATCAATAACCGAGCTCTACATGCATAAGATAAGAGCTTTAAAGTCCAATGATTCGCTCTTGCCAACATCTTATCAAGTAACTGAGTATACTGGCTACTTGACAATCTTTTAGTACTCATAGGTACTCTAAGGTATCAAAAAGGAAATATGCCTTTTGAGAACTATAGCATTTCCAGAATAGCTTGTTGAGTAGCCAGATCTATACCTCCAAAATAGACACAACTCTTACTAACATTAGCAATAAGACCAGATGCAACTAAAAACATCTGAAAATAATAAAATAATTTTTCCACCGACTTTATGTTGTCTCTACAGAATCATCAGCAAATTCAAGTTGAAATTAGGTTGAATTGTAGGTCATTTGGCAACCTTGGTCCTTAAAAGCCCTTTGTAATAGCTATATATTTCCTTCTCAATGTCTTGTTAAGTATGTACAATAAGACCAAAAATAATACTGTAGTATATCCTCAATTCTATTATTCATATTAGCAAAGAATAAAGTTGACTTAGAGTTCCAAAGCTTCTGCCAAGTAACTCCAGACTTTATTCAATGCTAGCCCATTTCATACTCCATTCGAACAATTTCTCCTCATCAATCGGTTCTTATTGCTTTCCATCACCAGTTTGTTCCTGCATTCACATCAACTTAATCTTTGGTTCTTGCACTATATACTTTATACTTGAGTATTCCTGCTTTCTGGGTTGCTTCATACCTACTTTTACACTCATTGATTTCCTCTAGATGGTAGGTAGTGTTGCTAGCCCAGTAACCTTTCTCCAGCATTCAACTACTGTTATATGAAAATTCTGATGATCATCCATATAGTTGAAAAACTTAAAGGATGTATGATTCTATCGCTTGTGCTCAATAATGGTTAGACAAAGTGGGGAGTGATCTGAAAATAATGGGTCCATAACTATAATGTTGGTAGTTAATATATGCAATAGCCACTGAGCATTACCAAAGCTCTATCAATCTTACTAAAAATATGTCCATTGCTCCAAGTGTATCTTCTCCCAACGAGATTAAGCCCAACAGGTCATGTTGCCATAAGTTACTGTTTAAAATCTCTAGTCTCAGTTTTCTGAACCTTATTCCCATATAATCTGTCATCCACCTGAGAAATAGAATTGAAGCCACCCATAAGTGTCCTTGATTCTTAGATACTTCTTTGACAAGTTTCTAGGTCCTTCCACATAGATCTTCTATCTGAAATAGTGTGTTTTCCATATATAATGAAAAACATGAAACAAACACCTTCATACTACACCCTACAATGTCTAAATTGTTCATGTTTCAAACTTACAGAAATACTGAACCTATTAAGATCCTACATTATCCATATACGACTTGAGCCAAAGCTATTGTAGTTAGCATCCCACCTCCAATTTTTTGAACTATGTTCTTTGCGGTTGTATCCATAACTCTATGTTCAATTCTAACTATAAAACCAACACTATTTTTTTCTAATAAACTTAGCCAACTCCCTCTGCTTGTGTAACTTATTCACTCTCCTCACATTCCAAGTAACAATACTCATTTAGAGGTTGGGAGTGTATTAGGGACAACAACACCATTCTTTATAGGGAAAAGGGTCAAAAATGCCCTTAAACTATGTGAAAGGAACAAAAATACCCTCCGTTTATA
>JAJOOS010080305.1:0-10345 GCA_029582725.1 Solanum chiquidenum | reverse complement strand
ATGTTCATGGATGATTTCTAGGTGTTTAGAATTCATTTAGAGTAGTTAGAATCAATGGTAAATATTAGGACACTTTAGAATAACTTAAATAGGCTAAACGACGAAAAACTGGTGAAAAACGCTGATCCGGGCGCGTCCCTGGCGCACCGCGCCAGGCCCCAATTTACTGGGGCTCATTTCTAGCGCACTGCTGGCGCGTCGCCCCAGCCTTCCTGGCGCAACTGGGGCGCGTCGCGCCAACATTGCCCCAGGCAAAACTGACGAACTTTTCCTCTCGTTTTCTGACCTTAAATCGCTTTTAATCGATTTCTTTTCTCAAGTTTTCCTTAGATTCAATCACCCAACCTAAGTACACACTAATCCACTCAAAACAATCACTTTAATCTCAAGAAATCATCAAAACCCCAACAAAACAAGATTTAGAATGAACTTCAAGAACACCTACCAAGAACTTAAATCCTTCAACTTTTTGAGAATGAAACTTCGCTGAAAATAATATGTTTGGCGTGTGGGTGAGCAAACCCAACACTATGGAAGTTTACATACCTCTTAGGGATCAAACTCATGGCGACAATCCGCAACAACTCTCAAGAATTTCGACGAACTCTTCGATCCTTTCTCTTTTCTCCTCTTCTCTCTTCTTCTTTTCTCTTCTTGAACTCTCAACTAAAACCTTAGGCATAGACTAGGATTATAAAACTGAACCCAATCAGATTAGACCCCTAAAATATTACTAAAAACGAAGTAAATCTGATTTGGTAAGGAAACGACCAAAATACCCCTCTAAAATCCGGTTTTGACTTTCCTTATCTAGACAGCCCAACTTCGAATGGACATATCTCCCTCATACGATATCAAAACTGAGAAAACTTGGTGGCGTTGGAAAGAAAATTCAAAGATATTCCCTACGGTATCTAGTATCACACCTAACTCATCCTGAGCTAGAAGTTATGGTCGTTTGAAGTCGACCCAAAACTCATACTTAACTTAACTTGCAAAATTTCAGATTTTGCTATTTCCAATTTAATTCTTTTTGGAACTCAAGGTGCTACACCTAGTGACCTTAACACTTAAGAAATTTTTAATTCCTTGGGAAAATCTCATTCACTACGAAGAATGGTTCGAGTATTAGTTCGAAAATTTTTCTGGGGTGTTACAACAATATTAAATATCTTTTACTCAAAAATAATTTGAAGAGAGATGTGAGTTAATAAGAATTTCCTCCCAAAATATACTTTGACTAATAACTATAAATTATTTTTGACTTCTCTTTGCTAAATAATTATTTGGCAAAGATGTATCAATCCAATCTATGGATTGCATATACAAGTCAAATCCTTGTTAAATGCTTTTAGACTTGTGTTTTGTCCTCTATCTCTCATTTCACTCTATATATAGATAATCACAAATCAACTTCTTTCAAGATTTTGATCATGGCTACTAATTTGAGGGTACTCATGTTTCCATGGTTGGCTTATGGACACATTTCTCCATTTCTAAACATAGCCAAGCAACTCGCAGACAGAGGATTCTTGATTTACCTCTGTTCTACGCTAATCAATCTCGAATCCATCATCAAGAAAATCCCTGAAAAATACTCTGAATCAATTCGTTTTGTCGAACTTCACTTACCCGAATTGCCTGAACTTCCTCCTCATTACCATACTACCAATGGTCTCCCACCCCATCTCAATCACACCCTTCATAAGGCCCTGAAAATGTCCAAACCAAACTTCTCCAAAATCTTGCAAAATCTGAAACCTGATTTGGTGATTTACGACATATTGCAGCCGTGGGCTGAATATGTCGTAAATGAACAGAACATTCCAGCAATCAAGATCCTAACTTCGGGTGCAGCTCTGTTTTCGTATTTTTTCAACTTTCTAAAGAATCCAGGGGTTGAATTCCCTTTCCCTGCTATTTATCTCCCGAAAGTTGAGCAAGTAAAGATGAGAGAAATGTTCGAGAAAGAACCTAATGAAGAGGATCGTCTAGCTGAGGGAAATATGCAAATCATGTTGATGTGTACGTCTAGAACTATCGAGGCCAAATATTTAGATTATTGCACTGAATTGAGCAACTGGAAAGTTGTTCCAGTTGGTCCACCATTCCAAGATTTGATCACTAATGACGCGGACGACAAGGAGCTTATCGATTGGCTTGGAACAAAAGATGAGAATTCAACTGTTTTTGTCTGCTTTGGGAGTGAGTATTTCTTGTCAAAAGAAGACATGGAAGAAGTATCTTTCGCGTTGGAGTTAAGTAATGTTAATTTCATATGGGTTGCAAGATTTCCGAAAGGCGAAGACCGAAATCTTGAAGATGCATTGCCAAAAGGTTTTCTTGGAAGAATTGGAGAAAGGGGAAGAGTTTTGGACAAATTTGCACCACAACCAAGAATTCTAAATCATCCGAGTACCGGAGGATTTATAAGTCATTGTGGATGGAATTCAGTAATGGAAAGTGTAGATTTTGGGGTTCCTATAATAGCAATGCCTATGCATAATGATCAACCAATAAATGCTAAGTTGATAGTTGAATTGGGAGTCGCAGTGGAAATTGTTAGAGATGATGATGGGAAAATTCACAGA
Organism: Solanum chiquidenum; assembly: GCA_029582725.1. Lineage (NCBI taxonomy): Eukaryota > Viridiplantae > Streptophyta > Magnoliopsida > Solanales > Solanaceae > Solanum > Solanum chiquidenum. The sequence continues at coordinate 7,754 of JAJOOS010080305.1, read as the reverse complement.
GGAGAAATCGCGGAAACTCTTAAAAGTGTCATAACAGGGGAAACAGGAAAAAATTTGAGGGGCAAAGTGAGAGATATCAGCAAGAATTTGAGATCTATAAGAGATGAAGAGATGGATGCTGCTACTCAAGAGCTAATTCAATTTTGTAAGAATAGTAATAAGTACAAATAATGTGGTATGTTGTGATTCAATTAACATTTTGTATGTGAGGTGCTTTGTTTGTCTTCAAAATATATGGAGGTTCAAATAATGAAAAAAAATAAAAATAGGATGCAACTTATAAATTGATCCTACAATTCTACATTCTCAAAATATTACTTTGTTTAGTTTTTACATGAATTATCACCATCTATATATTAAAACACATATGAAGTTGATTAGGCCAACTATTCGTTTTTTCTTTTTTCCTGATTGAACTATCACTATCTACTCAACTAGGTGTATTTTAACACATATATGATAATAGTTTTGGTAGAAAAATGAAAAAGGGAACATTTGGTAGTTGTGCTTCTTAGCAACTCGTGTTTCCCAAGTTCGAGATTCGAACTAGCAATCTTAAAGCATACACTAAGGGTATTAAAAAAGCTCAAGTGAGATTCGAACAAGCAATATCAAAGTAAACACTCGATTATGTTAGATTTTTTAATTTATATTCATACATTTTCGTTGAAGTGTCGGTGCTTCAACTAACCCACATCCGCCTTTAATAGTGCCCCATCGTCTTCTAATCCTGGATTCGTCTCTGATCTTATAGTGGTTAATCATTATACATCTAAAAGCAGCTGCACCGTATGCATTGAATTATGAATTATAAATTAAAATACTCAATAAGTTAGTATTGTGGTACATCCTTAATATAACTTAAAGAATAAAACTATGATATTGTATTTAGTCAAACGTTATGCTTTGATCTTCTCTTCTCTCTAATGTTGGTTTACACTATATTTATGAATTGGCATTGTCGTTGTCAAAGAAAATATGTTGCATTTGCCATTATAAATCAAATAATTTACCAAGCTCTCACGCACCAACAAATGAACACAATACCTTGCCTTCAAAAATAAAATAAAATACTGTGAATTAAATAGGATAAATTGAACAACTGAATATATATCTATATATATATATATATATAAAATTATAATAAAGCAGTATCACAATGTCAATAAATATTTATTTTAGAATTTATTTTCATATAAATTTTTTTTATACTGGTAAAATATGTAATAATGTTTGCACCTAATTAATATTACAAAGTTAAAGTTTATTAGGATTATATTTCCGTTATAAAGATTTATGAGTCGTTTGGTGTGAGGTATAAGATATAATAATTCATGGATAACATACATGATTAATAACATGATTATTTTATTCTGTATTTTGGTTTGAGGTATTAGGTAGTCCATTAAATATTTATCCCACCATTTATATCATAGCGATTAGATAAATTATCTCACATACATGATGAAATAACTTATCTTGAATAATTATCTCGAAATAACTTATTCTCAACCAAAAAGCCCTCTTTCAATTAACTAAAAGACCTATGAGCTATAAAAAAAAATTATCACATACAAAATTTTGACTCTATAATCTTTCTTGAGCAATTACATGGCAAAAATACTCAAACTCTATCAAAGAGAAACAAATTGTGTTGACTCAGAAAATAAATAAGATAATTTTAAAATTAATTTTAAAGTAAGAAATTAGAATTTCTCACCTAGTTCAAATAAGAAATACCTAAATAAAAGTAAAATAATTTTCAAACCTTTCTAATGATCATTTCTTAAGAAATGTGTAAAAGAATACGAGTTATAATTTAAGACGGACCTAGTAGTAGAAGTTGTCTTAGAATTGTTATCCGTCTCTTTCATGCTTCTTTTTCTCATTGAAGTCTTGAACCTTCACCTCATAAAGAGAAAAAATTTAATTAATATTTCTTAAGAGACGTATAAAAAAAAGGACAAATAATTTAAGACAAATAGAGTTTTCGGAATTGTCTTACAATTCTTATCTATCTCTTTCATGCTTCTAATTCTACTTAAACCTTCACCTCATAAAGAGAAAATAACAAGAAAAAATATTGATAAACAAGAATTAAACTTCATTGCACTTACATCCGAATTAATATCTTAAAAAATCATTAAATTATGACAAATTATCTAACAAAGTCACTAAACTTTATTTTATATCAATGACTTTTCTAGATAATTTTCCATAGTTCACTAATCTTATAAGATATTAACTCCTTGCATCTGGATGACACTAGAAATATTCAAATAAAAAAATACGTGAATAAGATTGAATGATTTTAAAATCCTTTTAATCAATATTTTTTAAAAAACGTGTAAAATAAGTGATTGAATATACTATTTTTTTCTCTCATTATTTCAACGTCATCATATTTCGAAGATCAACTAGAACAAGAAACAACTCACACACAATATAATTATATTATAACATATGACATTATTTCAACTTAGCACTATTCTTAAAAAAAATGATTATTTCTTCAGCAGCAACATCCATTTCTTCATCTCTTGTAGATTTTAAATTCTTGCTAATATCTCTCATTTTGCCCCTCAAATTTTCCCCTGTTTTCTCTATTATGACACCTTTAATAATTTTCACGATTTCTCCTTTGTGAATTTTTCCATCATCATCTCTAACAATTTCAACTGCGACTCCCAATTCTACAATCAACCTAGCATTCATTGGTTGATCAAGATGCATAGGCATGGCAATTATAGGAACCCCGAAATCTATACTTTCCATTACTGAATGCCAACCACAATGATTTATAAATCCTCCCGTACTTGTATGATTTAGAATTCTTAGTTGTGGTGCGAATTTGTCCAAAACTTTTCCCCTTTCACCAATTCTTTCAAGAAAACCTTTTGGTAAAGCATCTTCGAGATTTTGCTCTTCCCCTTTTGGAAATCTTACAACCCATATGAAATTAAAATTACTTAACTCCAACCCGAAAGTTACTTCTTCCATATCTTCTTTTGACAAGAAATACTCACTCCCAAAGGAGACAAAAACAGTTGAATTCTCATCTTTTGTTCCTAGCCATTTGATGAGCTCCATGTCGTCTGCGTCATTAGTGATCAAATCTTGGACTGGTGGACCAACTGGAACAATTTTCATATTGTTCACTTCAGAGAGAAAATCTATGTATTTAGCCTCTATAGTTCTAGAGGTACATATCAGCGCGATTTGTTTATATCCATCAACTAAACGTTCTTCATCATCGGGTTCTTGATCTTTAGCAGATTTTTCCAACATTTCACCCAATTTTACTTGTTCAATTTTCCTGAGATAAATATCAGGGAAAGGGAATTCAACTCCTGGAATTTTCTGTTCATTCGCGACGTGTTCAGCCCATTTCTGCATTATGTCATAAATCACCAAATCAGGTTTACGATTTTGCAAGATTTTTGAAAAGTTTGGTTTGGACATTTTCAGGGCCTTTTTAAGGGTGTGATTGAGATGGGGCGGGAGACCATTGGTCGTATGGTAATGAGGTGGAAGTTCGGGTAAATCTGGTAAGTGAAGCTCGATAAGATGAATTGATTCCGAGTATTTTTCAGGGATTTTGTTGATGGTGGATTTGAAATTGATTGGCGTAGAACATAGGTAAATCAAGAATCCCCTGTCCGCGAGTTTCTTAGCTACGTTTAGAAATGGCGAAATGTGTCCATAAGCTAACCATGGGAACATAAGTACCCTCAAAGTAGTAGTACCTTGTGTTCCCATGATCAAGTTCTTGTTTGTGGAGTTTGGTGTCATTGGCAACCTTATTTATTGCAAATACAAGAGAGATGAGGACAAAACGGGATTGTTAGACGTGTAAAAAAGAAACATGATGAATGACTTAAGACAGACAGAGTAATAGAAGTTGTTTTACAATTCCTATCCATCTTTTTCATGCTTCTTTTTCTACTCGAATTGTCACCTCATAAAGAGAAAAATGAAACAAAATGAAAAGTTACAAGAATTATATATACTTCATTGGACTTGCATATTGACGACATTAGAAAAATCCAAAAAAGAAATACATAAACAGTGAAATAATTGTAAAAACTCTTTTAATTAATATATCTTAAGAGAAGTATAAAAAAGAAATACGACGAATAAAAGAGAAATAAAGTAGTAGACGTTGTCTTACAATTATTATCCATCTCTTTCCACTAGAAAGAGAAATAAAAAGAAAAAAACGACAAACAAAATTAAATACCATTGCACTTGCATCTTGACGACATTAGAAAAATCAATACAAAATTAAAAGTTAAAATACGTGGTAAGAATATGACTTTATTATTTATGTTCAAAGTGTATTAATTGTAAATAAGTAAAGATTTGATAAATATAATTTAAGTTGATTTCAAAGTCCTAAATATTAGCATATTATTAAATGAAAAGTAATCGAGTAAAATAGTAAATGACAATTTTATTTAGGATAAATTTTAGGAATCACATAGTTTTAATATGAAATTACAATATATCCCTCTTTAGTTTGTAATTACATTAATCCCTTAAAAAGTAACACAAACCGGATACATAATATGTAGCTCGGATACATTAAAGAGTATCTCGGATACATTATAACATAAGCCGGATACATAATATGTAGCTCGGATACACCAAAAACTAAATCGGATACATAAAATGTAGCTCGAATACATTAAAATCTAGCTTTGATACATTATAAAATCAACCGAATACATAATATGCAGCTCAGATACATTAAATACTGACTCGGATACATTAAAGAAATAAGGAATTTTAGAGGTTTTTAGAAATAGTAGAGGATATTGGAAATAAGGGAAACATAAGACGTGTATTTCAGTAATTTTTCTTTTTATTTATTGTAGCGTCTATTAATGGATAACAAGTTCAATCGACATTTCTAGAGTCTTTTAATTAACATTTTTATAGGAAAATTACCTAACTACACATCCCTTTTTACCCTATTTTCTATTATTTCCTACCATTTCAAAAAATTACAAAAATCCCTCTTTTTCACAATTTCTCTCACTTTTCCGAATAACACTGTAAATTATCACCCCACGATTTTTTTCTTTTTTCTCGCCTAAAATCACTCCATGGTATCACCAATTATCTCCATCACTCTATTTTTGAATTCCAAATCTTTTCTCTTTCTGATTTATTGATTGCAAGTAAATGAAGAGGTAGTTCTTTTTCATCCATTTTTTTCTTCACTTCATCAGATATCGATTTTTTTTTTTTTTTTTATTAGCTTTTTCATCTACAAATTTAGTCGAAGAAGGATACATCTTCAACTTCGAAATTGATTGTGGAAAAAACATCCAAAAGGGGGGCAAAAAGGTCGAGTTGTTGGTGGCTCCGGTAAGGATTTTAGGTCGACATCCATGGGTGACGGCATTGTTGAAAGTGAAAAAAAGCTACGGGAGTTGATTCAGAGCAAAAGAGAAAGTGTAGAAGGATTTTTTCATCATTTTTTTTTGCTTTCAGTAGATCAGATTGTGGACTCTCTTTTCTTTTCTTTTTTTTTGTTGTTCGTCTGTTTCTAATATATATGGGTTATGTGTTTTAATGTATCTAGTTGTTTTTCTTTCTTAAATTAATACATAATGCCTTCGTTTCAGCATTATGATACATTACAATTTTATCAGGAGTTGATGGTGGCTCCGGTAAGGGCTTTGGGTTGAGATTTATGGTGACGCCTTTGTTGAAAGTGAAAAAAGTTACAAATGTTGATATTGAGCAAAGGAGAATGTGTGGAAGAATTTTTTCATCATGTTTTTTTTTACTTTTAGCAGATCAAATTGTTGATTTTTTTTTTGGATTTTTTGTTGCTTTCAGCAAATATTTTAATGTATCTAGTTGATTTTGATTCTTAAATTAATGTATAATTCATTTTATTCACCTTTATGATACATTACAATTTTATCATGTACAATATATCATTTTCAAAGATTAGTTTTGATACATAATCCTACTTTTTATTGAAACAGAAATTAGTATGTAGCATATTCATAGTTATGTATTGTATATACAAATATTACAAATTTCGTTATCTTTTACTACCAGATACATACACTCAATCTTATTCAACTAGAGGCTATGCATCTGTAGACACTATCAAATATTATTATCGATACATTAGCACTAATATTTTATACCAAAATCAGTTTGTATCATATTTATAGTTATATATATGACACATAATTTTGTCATGTATATAACATAGTTATGTATAAGATGTTGCGATGTATCACATGTTGTTAGGTATCTGCAACACTGTTTTATACCAAAATCAGTTTGTATCATATTTATAGTTATATATATGACACATAATTTTGTTATGTATATAACATAGTTATGTATAAGAAGTTGCGATGTATCACATGTTTTTAAGTATCTGCAACACTGTTTTATAACTAAATCAGTGTATATCATATTCATAGTTTTTTTTATATATGATACATAACCAGTGGCGAATTTAGGTGCAAAAAATAGGGCACCCGAACCCGTGGTCTCTTCGTAAAATTAGATATTTTATGTATATATTTTCTAACATTTGTATAATATTATATTCTTGCACCCGTACTATAAGAAGTCTAGTCTATCCACATGGTTAAATGTTGAGCTTTTGACTTTGAGGACTAAGGATCAATTCCCACTTAATATATTTTTCTTGGTGCACCCATGTTCGGATCAATTCCCACTTAATATATTTTTCTTGGTGCACCCATGTTCGGATCAATTCCCACTTAATACATTTTTCTTGGTGCACCCATATTCGAAAAATCCTAGATTCGCCTCTGTACATAACTATATAAAATTGTCGACCTTTTTTGAGTCTGTTACGATTTGGGAGAGATTTGAGAGAAGAAAATTTGAAATTTAAATTGTTTAGAGCTGTTATTTGGGAGAGATTGACATCACTTTGATTTGCATGATTTGTAGAACTGACATTTAATTTTATATTTAATTTCTTTTTTTATCTCAACAAACTAGTTATATAATGTATCAAATGTGATGTATCCGGAAGAATGAGATATATCCGGATGACATCAATTTTAGGGGAATTTTATAAATTGATAAAGAATAAGGATAGAATATAATTTGTTCCTTACACTGTGAGATTCCTCAAAATTTTACTTAAATATGCCTACTTCTTTTTCTATACACTAAATGACACTCAATTAAATCTTAGCATCCATAAATGGATCTTAATCAATTATAGCTGAAAATACTTTCTCAACATTTAGATCTCTATTTTAGCTAAAGTCGAAAAATTAAATATTACTAATAGGTGTTGGTCCACTTGGTTTTGCTACTCCATTTTATTGTTATCGATGCTTTAACTTGATCGAGTGTATCAACTTGTTACCTCATGACCCGATACATCGGGTTGTTACAATGGTTGAAAAAAGTTTATATTTACACAAATATCAGAGCATGTTTTAGATCATAAGTTTCAAATGCTAATTTTAATCAAGTTATAACTGACCGCATAAGTTATTCGGGGATATCCTATATGATATTGTTTGAGTCGACATTTGGCCATACTTGTTACTATTGAGAATTGGAATTGAAAGCTAAACCAAATCATATTTGAGGATGTTGAATTGTAAGATCAATTTATAGGTTGCATCACCTTTTTATTTCTTCTCATTATTTTGACCATCAACAAGAACATGAAAGAACTCACATACAATATAATTATGTTAATTAGTACTAATCTTACAAAATTGGATTAG
>JAJOOS010080304.1:0-31044 GCA_029582725.1 Solanum chiquidenum | reverse complement strand
AACATACTATCATTAAGCTACAATGATTTGTCAACTGCGCTCAAGCAGTGTTTTCTCTACTTTGGTATTTTTCCAGAAGATCAAGTGCTCGAGGCTGAAAACATAATACGGTTGTGGATGGCAGAGGGTTTCATCATTCCAAGAGGAGAAGAAAGAATGGAGGATGTCGCTGAAGGCTTCTTGAATGAGCTGATAAGACGAAGTTTGGTTCAAGTGGCTAAAACACTTTGGGAAAAAGTTACTGAATGTAGGGTTCATGATTTACTCCGTGATCTTGCGATACAAAAGGCATTGGAGGTAAACTTCTTTGACGTTTATGATCCAAGAAGCCACTCCATATCCTCTTTATGTATCAGACATGTGATTCATAGTCAAGGAGAAAGGTACCTCTCACTTGATCTTTCTAACTTAAAGTTGAGGTCAATTATGTTCTCTGATCCAGATTTTCGTAATATGAGTATTATGGACTTCAGTAGTGTGTTCCGACATCTCTATGTGTTGTACTTGGATATGCGTGTTGACAGTATGATTTTTGTATTAGTACCTGATGCCATAGGAAGTTTGTACCACCTCAAGTTGTTAAGATTGAGATGTATCCGTGATGTTCCCTCTTCCATTGGCAACCTGAAGAATCTACAGACACTTGTTGTCAATGACTGTGGATACGCTTGCAAACTACCCCGCGAGACAGCTGACCTGATAAATATAAGACATTTAGTTGCTTCGTATTCAAAACCTCTGAAACTTATAAGCAAACTCACTAGTTTTGAAGTTCTTAAAGACGTTTGTTGTGATCAGTGGAAAGGTGTTGACCCTGTTGAATTAATCAATCTTCGAGAATTAACCATGCATAATATTCTCAGTTCTTACTCATTAAACAACATTAGCAGCTTGAAAAACCTTAGCAGTCTCAGATTGTTTTGTCGCCATATTGCATCTCCATTCCCATCCCTTGAATTTGTTAATTGTTGCGAAAAGCTCCAGAATTTGTGTTTACATGATATGTTTCCAAATTCCGTCACAATGATACTTCTTTGGAAGTCAAAACTGACAGAAGATCCGATGCCAATTTTGGGAATGCTGCCAAACCTAAGAGATCTCAGTTTAGATGGAGCTTATGAAGGGAAAGAAATAATGTGCAGTGATAACAGCTTTAGTCAACTCGAGTTCCTTCATCTTTATGATCTTGAGAACTTAGAAAGATGGCATTTAGCGACAAGTGCCATGCCTCTCATTAAAGGTCTTGGTATCCATGCTTGTCCAGAGCTAAAGGAGATTCCAGAGAGAATGAAAGATGTTGAAGAGAAATTAAATATGGTGGATCTTTACAAGCATATGGGAAGTTTTATTTGATAATAGGAAAGGTAAATATACAAAAGAAAAAAAAATTAATCCTACATAACTTTCTTCATTTTTTATTTATTATTATATAAATAGTGTGTTAAAAAATACTTGTGTTAAACAGGAGATGAAGCTGTCAAGTTGATGAAGAAATTAACCAAGTTGTGAATTATTTCAACATTCTTTTTTTTTTTTTTTTTTTGAGTTGTATTCTCAATAGCTACTTTTGTTAGAATTTTTTAAAACTTTAATTTGTATAAATAACTTAGCTACATATATTGACAATACTATTCATTTAATTCTTTACTATTCTACTATTTTTTTTGTTATGAAGCATAGTTAATATAATTATCTCATTTTCAACAAAATGAAATTATGATGATCAGGAGCTTCATATTTATTATGCTTGCAAATAAAAATTAAAAATAAAATATTAATTCTATGATGTCATTTTCTTTGGTATGTAATAATTTGTTTTTGTCACTATTCTTTTTTGTTTGAAATATATATTTACAATTTTTATGTAGTCACCAATTGTTTTATTTTTTAGTTCGTTTTTGTATTTTCACTCTTGACTTTCACATTTATTTATTTATTATTAATGCATTTTGTATCTAACAAAATTCATAACTCATGTCTTTTCATCTTACTTGTAACTTCTACTCTTAATTATTAGTATTCATAACTTTTGTATGTTTCATTGTCATAATATTTATAAAAAATTAATTATGTCAAAAAAAAATTATAATAGACAAATGTAATAATAAAGAGACAATAAAAAACTTCAATTTTTTTTTTACGAAATCAGAATTTGTTTAGAGAATCGGTACTTCTATAAAGATAGATAAAATTCATAAAAAATATTTTCACATAATACAATATATTTTTATTTCAAAATATGATCTTTTGTTTAATATACTTCACCATGGTAAATGTTTTATCCTACTATATACATATGAATACTTTGCACTTAAAAAAGTGCAATTTTTTTTTTTACTTTAATATATATATTTATTTTTTAAAAAAAAGAAGAGAAAATCTATCGCAAATGAAGAGAAATATCAACATTGTTTATATATCTAATATTAACCTGAATATATATATATATATATATTATAGTTGCACGAAGCGCGGACAATTTCACTAGTGATGAAATATATGACAAAAATGGCCCATTTGCAGATAGTTTGTTTTATGTTCTTATAGAATTAAGTAATGAGACACCAAAATAAGGTTATGAATATTATTACATAACATCTCCTTATCCTAATGATGCTTTAGCTTATGGTCAAATGTAGAATATTCAGATTGTGATACTTGCGTTAGGCTTCCAAGAGGATATTTGATGACTACTTGTGATGGTAGTATTGGAGGTCAAGTCGAATTTGTTGATTGTTCCATGAGGTAAGAACAATATTCCTTCAGCTAATAAACTAGAGCCTTCATATCTTTTGTTGTTACGATTCATTGAAACTCAGTCCTTGTTCGATGGTCTTTTTCATATCTTTCCATTCATTGTTCTTCTTTTGTGGCCATTTGTTTAGTGTTGTAATAATGGTGTAGTTGAGTTTGATGTTCTTAATTTGTTATTTAAGTTGCAAAGTGTTTTTAGTTTACTATGAAGAAATTATACTCTTTAACATTAGAAATTGTGGTTCAATATATAGAGCATAAATTTACCATCAATTTCAGCAAGGCCTTGAAAATTTTATACATATAATATGTCACACCCCAAAATAAAGTGCTGCAGACAATCAATATTTATATCCCTCTTGAACAATTTATTAACTTGAAGTATATAGGTTCTTTGGAAGCTAATCTATATGGTCTTATTTGGTGAATTGGGGTGATAAGGTATACTGATTGAGTTTAGGTATTGAATTATGGACTAGGATGATCCAAATCTTGTTGTTGCTCAGAGTAACAACAACATACTTAATGTAATCCCACAACTGTGGTTTGGGGAGGACGGTGTGTACACAACCCTTACCGACCACTTTATGAAGGTAAAAAGACCCTCGCATCAAGTAAAGCATAATAAAAAACAAGCAAGTAAAATAAATACGGGAAAAAGGTATCAGACATGACATTCATAGTCAAGGAGAAAGGTATCTCTCACTTGATCTTTCTAACTTGAAGTTGAGGTCAATTATGTTCTTCGATTCAAATTTTTACAGACACTTTGTGTCCTAAAGATATACAAAGGCTTATGCCAATTACCCAGTGAAACAACTGAGCTAATAAATCTAAGACATTTAGTTGCTCGATTGGTATCCAGTACCAAATATGCAAACTCACCAGTGTTCAAGTTGTTGATGGCATGGCATCTGTTGTGATCAGTGGAAAGATGTTGACCCTGTTGATTTAGTCAATCTTCGAGAATTAACCATGGATAATATTACCAAATCTTACTCCCTCAACAACCAGAGGTGTATCCAGGATTTCGGCTAGATGGGTGCACGATTACGAAAAAATGTATCTTAAATATAAATTTGATCGATTTGACTTTTTGATTCTTAATATGAACAATTAAATTTTAAAACTTATAGGTCCAAAATATATAATACTACTAGTTTTAAATTTTAATATACACATTTGATTTAATTATATAAAAAATTTTCAGTGTTAAATTTTTTAGGAATTTGCTATGTTACACATTTGAAAATTTTGAAGATTAAAGGGGAAAAAAAGCAAAATTAGTTGAAACGTCAAAAGTGTAACTGAGAACCACTTGAAGAGGTTGTTACTCAAAAAAAAAACATAGATATAAAATTTAAATTTCTATCCTCACTTAGATAGGTGCACCCAATCATCATCATCGTATTATTATAAATTATAATACTTTGAACATGAGTTCACACATCTATATTTAAATACTTTTTTAAAATATGACACTACTATATATGATCTCGAGAGGGGAGCATGGGTTCACGTGAACCCACGGCACCCCCTCTAGATACGCCTCTGTCAACAACATTAGCAACTTGAAAAACCTTAGCATTCGACTGTAATTTTGAATTTAAACGAACTATAATTAAAAATTCAGTCCAAAACTAATTCAAATTTTACCCAAATAATCTGAAATTTTATATTATTAGTCTCATCGACGTTTCAGTTCTTTTGAGAAATCACCAATTCAAAACAAAATTCGTTTTCAGCAAATCAATTTTGAGATCTTGACCTTCAAGCTCTTACAAAATCTTTATGGAATAACCTCCAACGCTGAATTCGAATTAATTTGTGTTGACTTATCGAATATTTTGTTTCTTCTCTTCAAAGTTACAAAATGCATCTTCAAATTGAACCATATTTTTTCCTATAGATTCCCCTAACAAGGATAGTTAAAAAGAAAAGAAAGGTATCTATTATTTAAAGATGAAATTTGAACATACCAAATTTAAAATTTCTCATTTTACTATTAATAATATGATTTTATAACCACATTGATACCATGAAAATTTTGAAACCATATATTTTAAAAATCTTCTAGTCCTGATTGAAAATTTAATCTAATATGATAGTATGTCTTATTAAATAAAATACAGAAATATTGTGGTATTTGCCCCAGGGGACTTATTACCGAGGGTCTTACTGAAACAACCTTTACCTCCACGAGGTAGTGGTACGGTCTGCATACATTTTGCCCTCTCCAGACCCTACTTGTTGTTGTTGTTTGCCCTGAGGAACTTGTGCCTTGGGACATAATTTCTTGTCTAAACACACAACTTGTGCCAATGAAGCAGTGGCGTAGCCACATATAGCTTAGGTGTTCAATCGAACATCTTTCGTCGAAAAATTATACTATGTATATAACATATATACTAAATCTTGAACGGCAACTTTTGTCTTCACCACTACACTGAGCATAACTTGTGCGATGCAATTTTAAATTCTTGGCTTGCACTTAGTAGAGATTATATACTTTTCTACTTTAGAATTTTTTTAAGCTTTAAATACTGAATTCCATGTTAACAATATTCATCACTTATCAAACTCTCAATATTCATCTCTCAATCTACTTCACCTTTTTTCAACCCTAAAGATGGCTGATGCCTTTGTGTCATTTGCACTTCAAAAAATGGGTGATTTCCTAATACAGAAAGTTTCCCTGCGTAAAAGTCTCAGAGATGAAATTAGATGGCTGAGAAATGAGCTACTCTTCATACAGTCTTTCCTAATAGATGCAGAAAAAAAACAAAGTGGAGATCAAAGAATTCAACAATGGGTGTTTGAGATCAACTCTATTGCTAATGACGCTGTTGCTATACTCGAGACTTACAACTTCGAGGCTGGTAAAGGTGCTAGTCGTCTCAAGGTTTGCGTTTGCATCTGTTGGAAGGAGAAGAAATTCTACAATGTTGCCAAGGAGATTCAATCACTCAAGCAACAAATCATGGATATCTCTCGCAAACGAGAGACTTATGGTATTACAAATATCATTAATGCAGGAGAAGGGCCAAGTAATCAGCCTGCCATGGTAACAACATTGAGGAGAACTACTTCATATGTGGATGACCAGGATTACATTTTTGTTGGACTTCAGGATGTTGTACAAACATTGCTAGCTCAACTTCTCAAAGCAGAGCCTCGCCGAAGTGTCCTCTCCATTCATGGCATGGGCGGATTAGGCAAGACCACTCTTGCCAGAAACCTCTACAAAAGTCCTAATATAGTCTCAAGCTTCCCTACACGCGCTTGGACATGTGTTTCTCAAGAGTACAACACAATGGATCTTCTTAAGACTATCATAAACTCCATCCAAGGTTGCACCAAGGAAACTCTAGATTTGTTGGAAAAGATGGCAGAAACAGATCTAGAAAATCACCTTCGTAAGCTATTAACAGAACGCAAATACCTTGTGGTGGTTGATGATGTATGGCAGAGAGAAGCATGGGAAAGTTTGAAAAGAGCATTCCCGGATAGCAAGAATGGCAGCAGAGTTATTATTACCACGCGCAAAGAGGATGTCGCTCAAAGAGCAGACGACAAAGGTTTTGTCCATAAACTTCGTTTCCTAAGCCAAGAAGAAAGTTGGGATCTCTTTTGTAGGAAACTACTTGATGTTCGAGCAATGGTTCCAGAAATGGAAAGTCTAGCTAAGGATATGGTGGAAAAGTGTAGAGGCTTACCTCTTGCGATTGTTGTATTGAGCGGACTACTTTCGCATAAAAAGGGGCTAAGCGAATGGCAAAAGGTGAAAGATCACCTTTGGAAGAACATTAAAGAAGATAAATCTATTGAAATCTCCTGCATTCTGTCATTAAGCTACAACGATTTGTCAACTGCGCTCAAGAAGTGTTTTCTCTACTTTGGTATTTTTCCAGAAGATCAAGAGGTCGAGGCTGAAAACATAATATGGTTGTGGATGGCTGAGGGTTTCGTACCAAGAGGAGAAGAAAGAATGGAGGATGTCGCTGAAGGCTTCTTGAATGAGCTGATAAGAAGAAGCTTGGTTCAAGTGGCAAAAACATTTTGGGAAAAAGTTACTGAATGTAGGGTTCATGATTTACTTCGTGATCTTGCGATACAAAAGGCATTGGAGGTGAACTTCTTTGACATTTATGATCCAAGAAGCCACTCCATATCTTCTTTATGTATCAGACATGGCATTCACAGTGAAGGAGAAAGGTACCTCTCATCACTTGATCTTTCTAACTTGAAGTTGAGGTCAATTATGTTCTTTGATCCAGATATTCGTAATGTGTTCCGACATATAGATGTGTTTCGACATCTATATGTGTTGTACTTGCATACGGATTATGGTGGTGTTATACCTGATGCCATAGGGAGTTTGTACCACCTCAAGTTCTTAAGATGGACAGGTATTCATGATCTTCCCTCGTCCATTGGCAACCTCAAGAATTTACAGACACTTGTTGTCAATGAAGGCAGATCATTTTCCCAACTACCCCCAAAAACAGTTGACCTAATAAATTTAAGACATTTAGTTTCTCGGTATTCAGAACCTCTGAAACGTATAAGCAAACTCACTAACCTTCAAGTTCTTAAAGGTGTTTGTTGTGATCAGTGGAAAGATGTTGACCCTGTTGATTTAGTCAATCTTCAAGAATTAAGCATGCATTATATTAGCGATTCTTACTCCCTAAACAACATTAGCAGCTTGAAAAATCTTAGCACTCTCACATTGTCGAGTGTGCTTGATTACTCATCTCCATTCCCATCCCTTGAATTTCTTAATTCTTGTCAAAAGCTCCAGAAATTGTGGTTAAAAGGGAAAATAAACAAACTTCCTCTGTTTCCAAATTCCATCACAATGATGCTTCTTTGGAAGTCAAGACTAACAGAAGATCCGATGCCCATTTTGGGAATGTTGCCAAACCTAAGGAATCTCGAATTGTTTGGAGCTTATGAAGGAAAAGAAATAACGTGCAATGATAACAGCTTCAGTCAACTAGAGTTCCTTCGCCTTGATGGTCTTGAGAAGCTAAAAAGATGGGATTTAGGCACAAGTGCAATGCCTCTCATTAAAGGTCTTCATATCTTTGATTGTCTAAACCTGAAGGATATTCCGGAAAGAATGAAAGACGTGAAACGTATTTTATAATAGCAAAGGTAAATCTCAATCCTACATAACTTTCTTCATTTTTTATTTTCTTTTACTCCATATTAATAGTGTGTAAAATCAACAGAGAAGAAGCTGTCACTTGAAGACATTCACCTTCATCAACTTGGCTTCTCCAACCATCAATCAACTTGGATTATTTCAACATTCTTTTTTTTTTATCCAGAAATATCATTGTCTTCAATAGTTTGATATAAGAATGCTCTTATTGTTACTTAATAAGTCGAAACTGTCTTTTTTTCAATTAAATAGGAGTATATTATTTCTCTTTAAAAGAAAACGCGTTCTTTTCCTAATAATAATTTCTTTTCAAAATTAATGACGGGATTACTATGAGGGCATATAATAAAAGAAGTTGAGAACTCGCTTAGTGTGCAGCGAGAATAACAAAAAAAAAAATTCAAACTCGCTTAGTGTGGAGCGATTTTTGGAAAATGAAATAGTGAGCAAATCACTCATAAGTCAACGAGAAAAAAAAGATAAAATAAAAGAGAAAATCACTCATAAGTCAACTATTTAAACAAAAAGACATTAAAGAACTAAACTCAATTATTTGCAACACAAAAGTAAAAAAAGATATATACATACATGTAGCTATGAGTTCAATTTTGAATAAAGAGATAATTTTCCACTTAATAATACTCCTAATCAAATAGTACATATGGACTCGGAGATCAACTCAGGATTGAAGACTTTGGATGCTTTAATATTATCGAGGTGCATCAATATTATCTTAATTTAAGCCGTTAGCGAAATTTTCAATAATAATTAACGGATAATGCGGTATTCGATTGGTCATTAATGACTCAAATATAAGCTTTAAATTAAACTTAAAATAAAAACAAAGAAATAAGGCACTAGCTGGATTCAAACTCTGATCTCGTGAGTGATTTCTCTAACTTGTATCAGCTCCTCATGGTGCACGATTAATTATATTCTACTTTCTGTCACTTACTCAAAATAGATATACGCATATATAATTATTTTTTCCCAAAATTGACAGGTGTATGTTCACCATATGGATCCACCTTCTACATATAGTACATAAATTGGAATAAATAATCTTTAGATTAACTAACACATCTAAATATTTAATTAAATACAAAATTAAATAATTTTATATTTTATATGATCCTTATCAATCCTAGCAAACCATCCTTAAGGATTCGTTTGCTATGATGGTTAGTTATTTCGAAATTGTGATATTATTTATATCTAAGAATGATAAATAACATAATTAATTTCGAGATAACGTATTTCCAAAGGAACGAGCCCTAATAGGGGTACTAGCACATTCGAGACCCTTGTAGGAGTAGCACTTTTGGTACCCTAAAAATATTCATATCGACCTCTCATCACTCTGTTTCTCTCCCTTCTCTCTATCTCTCTGTGTCAGCTTTCACTGTTTTTTTTTTCAGCATAAAATCAAATCAGCAATAGATAAAAATGTCGTATTTGTTGCCACATCTTCACTCTGGATGGGCAGTGGATCAAGCTATTCTTGCTGAAGAAGAACGCCTTGTAATCATTCGATTTGGCCATGATTGGGATGATACTTGTATGCAGGTACCTTACAATTAACATATTATTGTCAAATTTTTTATTTGGGTTTTTAGCTAAAAGAAGAATTTTGGAATAGATGTAGAGGATTCATACAGTAGACTCAACTAGTTATGGTATGAGCATTTTTAAGCATGGAGTGGTCAATTTTTTGAATTTTTTATATGAAATTTGTTGTGGTGTTAGCTAAAAGAAGAATCTTGGAACATATATAGAAGATTCATATAGTTAACGACTTGTTTGGAATTAGGTAGAGTACTCGAATTAGATATAAGCATTTGAACATATAAATGGGCAATTACTGGAAATGGGTAATTGGTGAAAAGAAGAATCTTGCAGTTGTAGAGGATTCATGTAATAGACTCGAACTAGTTTTGAATTAGATATAAGCTATTAAATTGATGACTTGATAAAAGAGGAAACTTTATTGTCTAGAATGGAGCAGATTAGATTAATTGGTGATTATTTGGAAGGACAACTTTGAGTGGCTTGTTTGTCCATTTGAAACGCTACGTCTGATGAATTCGTTGTTCCTGTTGGGTTAACTGATTACGGCAGAAAAATATTATTGATTCAACTTTTTTATTGGGTTGAATCACCTGATTGTGTCATATTTGATGAGAAATAGAGTGTTGGGATAGTAGTTTTTATTTGCTTATTTATGCTGAATATAACTGCACTAAGGTATGGAAGGCATGGTCCGTCCAAAGTCCGGATAAAGGGTGAGGGCTGCAGTAGGTCAGATGTTAGCTAATTATGCTGAATCCTTTATATATGTGGGTATAGAGGACCCACACTACCGATCCCCAGTTAGTTTGTAGTCGAGTTGTAGTTGATTGATTGCTATATTAAGTTCTGCAGAATTAATTTTGCCATCTTTTGATGTGGAGTTGAAAGTGGTATGTATTAACAAAGGCGGATCCAGGATTTGATGTTTATGGATTCTAAACTAATGCCTTTTGGACTTACTGAGTTCTATATTTATAATGTGTACATATTAAATAGATTTACCTGTACCTAAAACGTACATCCGCCGTTGATGTGAGTATTGATTTGGGTTCCTTTTGTGTTTATATATGTAAGTGATTCAAAATTGTTTTTGCCTGTGAAAAAGAAAAGAAGCTTTGCTGTTTGAGAGTTGTTGATTCTTGCTTATAGCTACCCTGCACTAGTAATAAAAGAAAAAAAAAAGGCAGCGTGTAAACGCTTGTAATTCAATAGGTGGCGAATAAGTCTGTAATCTAAATCCTGCGGAATTTTAGGCAGGTTTTACATATGTTTTCCATCTCCGAAATCAGATGTCTAATGAGATATTGTGTAATGGAAACTGAATGATTTTGTGGTGAACAGGTGAGTTTTGTCTTTTGATGAGAATGGTGAACTGGTGATTTTAGTTTGAAACTTTTTTCCTGTCAATCTATTAACTTTAAGTATAGGTTCTTTGGAAGTTAATCTATAGGGTCTTGTTTGGTGAATTGGGTGATAAGGTATACTGATTAAGTTTGAGTATTGGATTATGGAACGATGTAGTCGAGGATAGTAAAAGTGCTAGAAGCTGCTATTGAGGTTGAAGATCATGAACTGGGATGATCAAAATCTTGTTGTTGCTCGGAGTAACAACAACAACATACCCAATGTAATCCCACAAGTGGGGTTTGAGGAGGTTGGTGTGTATGCAACCTTACCGCTAACTTTACGAAGGTGAAGAGGTTGTTTCATATAGACCCTCAGCTCAAGTGAAACAAATACAGTAGCGAAGAAGCCATGGTGAAAAAAATTGAGAAAAGAATAATAGAAACAACAAAAATGTGGAATCAAGCAGAAAGACACTCTAGTATGATCATATAGGACTAGAATTAACAACATAACATCTCACTCATCCACCTATAAATGGTAATATGCTAATATTTGCTTACATGTTTTATTTTGACTATGTATCCTACATTACATCTTCCAACAATGTTTGCCCAACATAATTCATCCTAAAAACAAGTGAAAACAGCAATGAAATGAGCCACATATCTCACTACTATAATTTTTCGGATAGTCCTGCCATGGATAGATTCTGAAACCATTGTTTTGAACTGATTTCACATTATTAGTGCTTTTTTAAAGAAGAGTGAGTGGTTCATTGGCTACATTTTTCTTGAAGTAAATTTCCTCTTCCTTGCACATAACGCGATTAACATGGATTTGAGTAGCCCTTACGTCAAAGCTAATATGTCTGTTACTCTTTCGTGAGCTATTTGATGTAGGCTGGTAATTTGTTCACAATTACAGGTTGGTGATATAATCCTGTTTACTATATTTCTTTGTGGTGGAGGGCGTAACAAGTGTGTCTTTGATAATTTTGTGTCCAATGATGCACGCCCTCATCTATGTTCATGTCATGGCGCACCTTTATGCTTGTTTGCCTTTTCTTAGGTGTCTTAGACTCTTTGCATTGTAAATCTGTAGTTTTAATTGCATATTTTTTCTGGACTCCAGATGGACGAGGTGCTGTCTTCAGTTGCAGAGACAATCAAGAACTTTGCTATGATTTACCTAGTTGACATCACCGAGGTCCCTGATTTTAACACAATGTACGAGCTGTATGATCCATCCACCATCATGTTCTTCTTCAGGAACAAGCACATTATGATTGATCTTGGCACTGGAAACAATAACAAGATCAATTGGGCCCTTAAGGATAAACAAGAATTTGTCGACATTGTTGAGACTGTGTATCGCGGTGCCAGAAAAGGCCGGGGTCTAGTCATTGCACCAAAAGATTACTCTACCAAGTACAGATACTAAGTTACTTGGTTGCTGGAATATGTTGTATACTTAATGAAAAAACTGGAAGAACTGATAGAACTATGTTCAATTGAACTGTAAAAAATTGATCAAGTATGATTATGATGAGCTTCTTGGATAGAGAGAAAATAAAAATATAAAGCTGATTCATGATGGCCTACCTTTTTATTAGCTTAAAATCATGGTTTGAATTATTTGGACATGTAGTTTGGCTTTTTTAAATTGTATTTTCTCTCGTAGAAATTAAAATCTCACAATTTGTGAAAATTACATAACTTTTTTCTAGCTTTTATACAATCTTACCAAATGAGCAAATTATAGATTACGAATAAGGTATCGAACTATCCTAAAGTGTTGAATTGATAAATTATATATCTCCATACAATTGATACAATAATCCTTTTTTTATATGATATCAACAATTGATATATAATCCTTTTTACGTGTTATGAACAATTAATATTGAAGTTGAAATTTTGTGTAAATTTCATAAACAAATGTGATATACTTTGATTTTAATAATTTTGACAAATTTAAATGCAACAGTGCATACAAAAACTTGAACATAAAAGTTACCAACAAAAGTTGTGGTGATTTATTAGAGAAAAAAATTATAAAATTAAATTAAATAAGCTTTACCATTTGAAATTTTGATTCAGACATTAAAATTCTTGAAATTTCAACTTCAATATTAATTGTTCATAACACGTAAAAGGATTATATATCAATTGTCGATATCATATAAAAAAGGAGAAAATAAGCAAATACCACATAAAAGTAAAATAATTACAAACATATACCCCTTTACATTCATACCCCACTAAATTATTACACTATATACCCCATTTACTAATTTCACTTAACTGATACTAAATCAGTATCATATATACTGTATTGGTATCATTAAGGCTGATAATTTCGCTGAATTGATACTAAATCAGTATATATATACTGATTTGGTATCATTAAGGTTTGTTGTTAAGAAATTACTCTTATAGTATCATTGACTAATAAATAATTTCTAAACAAGAAATCTTAATGATACCAATACAGTATATATATATATATATTGATTTGATATCAGTTAAGCGAAATTATCAATCTTAATGATTTTAATACAATATATGATGCCGATTTAGTATCACTTAAGCGAAAGTTATCACCCTTAATGAATGGGGGTATGGACTGTAATTATTTATGAGAGAATGGGTATTTCAGGAATTACTTTAGATTTGGATATGAACTTATAATTATTTTAGATTTTATGACCCATTTATGTAGTTTTCCCTTGATTTTAATAGTTTTGACAAATTTAAATGCAATAGTGCATACTAAAACTTGAAACAAAAAAGTTGCCAACAAATGTTGTGGTGATTTATTTGAGAAAAAAATATAAAATAATTAAAATCAAGCTTTACCGTTTGAAATTGTGATATAGACATCAAAGTTCTTGGTAGTCAAATTCTTGTTGTAGTAGAGTGGTAAGTATTCATTTATCTTTAATCAGAGGTTTCAAAATTTTCTATATTCGAACCTCCTAGTTAACCAGAGATTTCGAAATGTTTCAAATTTAAGCTCCCAAATTAGAAGTCGCTTTTGTTAGAAAGCATGTTAGGCTCTGAAAAAGGAAAAAAAAACTTTGAAACATAGAAGTCCATTTTTATCATTTTCTCCTCATAACCAAACCTATGTGCCTATAAAGCTCTCCAATTTTGCCACTCACACTTTCTTGTTCCAAGAAATTTGGACAATGGAGTAACACTCCCATTACACACTTAAATACTCACCACTCTTCCCCAAAAACACATCAATGGCTGCTCTGTGTAGAATCAGAAGACCCCATTTGCTTTTCTCCAATTCATTCAAACAACTCCTCAACATATGGACTCACAACAACTTTCTGATTCAAACCCCTTTTACAAAACACAATCCTTCTCCATTTTCTTCAACACCCACTTCCCAAAAACCCATAAATTCCCTTCCCCCAATCTCTATAGACGATTCAAGAATCGTTGATAGACTTGTACACATATTTACTAAGCCTCTTGATTCATCAAAAAGCCAAGAACTTGATGAGTTGGGTTCAAAAATTACTACTTTTATTGTTGAATTTGTTCTTAGAAAGCTTAGAAATTGGAGAATAGCTCATTTGTTTTTTAATTGGGCTTCGAATTTAAAAGGGTATCGACATAATTGTCATACTTTTAACTTGATGGCAGAGTGCTTATCAGGTGCTCGACAGATTGACTCAATGAGAGTGTTGGTTAATGATGTAGTTAGATTTCAGTGTTATTTTACGCCTCGTGGTTTGGGTTTCTTTATAAGGTGTTTGGGTAATCAAGGGTTGGTTAAGGAGGCTAATGAGTTGTTTGATCAGATGAAAAAATCAGGTCTTTGTGTTCCGAATTGTTTTACTTATAATTGTTTGTTAGATGCTGTATCTAAGGCTGGTGATGTTGGTTTAATTGAGCTGAGATTGAAGGAGATGTGTAGCTATGGGTGGGAGCTAGATAAGTATGCTTACACACCAGTTTTGCAGTGTTACTGTAATGTGGGGAATTTTGAAAATGCGTTGGTTGTGTTTAATGAGATGCACGTAAAGGGATTGGTCGATGCACATGTTTTGTCGATCTTGTTGGTTTCTTTTAGTAAGTGGGGTAAGGTGGATAAGGCATTTGAGTTGGTTGAGAGGATAGAAGATCTTAACATTAGCTTAAATGAGAAGACATGTTTTGTTTTGATTCATGGTTTTGTGAGGGAAGGTAAAACAGATAAAGCTTTGCAACTGTTGGATAAAATGAAGAAATTGGGTTTTGTGCTGGACATTTCTGTTTATGGCGTGCTAATAGAAGAGTTGTCTAGGAATAAGGAGATTGAAAAAGCTATGCAGCTGTACGAGGATATGAATGTTTCAGGAGTCCATCCTGATATTAAAATACTAAGTGACCTTATGTCTTGTGTGCGTGATGAAAAAGACATGATCCGGATAGTTGAGGGGAGGTATGAGAGTCTGGATCTGAAAGCTAGGATGTTGTTGTATAATTCTGTGCTGAAAGGACTTATTAACAATGGTTCAGCTGATAAAGCATATCGTCTACTTTCTGCATCAACGGGTCTTGACTCTGGTGGTGATTTTAATGAGGACAATATTTTCCCCATGAAGGAACTTGCTTGTCCTAATACCATTTCTTTTGAAATAGTTATTGATGGTTTGTGTCTTGCGGATAGGTTGGAAGTTGCTCTCAACCTGTTTAGAGATATGGACCATATTGGTTGTAAACGCAGTGTGCTACTTTACAATAATTTAATTGATTCCTTGAGTAGGGCCAGCAGACTCAATGAGTGTTATGAGCTTTTGGATGAGATGAAACAGTCAGAATTTCAGCCGACACATTACACATACAACTCAATTTTTGGATGCTTATGTAGGCAAGGGGATGATGCAGGCGCCCTTGCTATGGTGAGGGAGATGCGTGTGCATGGCCATCAACCTTGGATAAAATATTACACACTGCTCATGAAGAAACTCTGCAAAGATGGGCAAGCAGTCAAAGCTTCTAACTTTCTTGCTGACATGGTTCAAGAAGGATTTCTCCCTGATGTAGTTGGTTATTCAGCAGTCATAGACGGCCTTGTTAAGATTAAACAGTTGGATGAAGCACTGAATCTTTTCAGAGGGATCTGTTCTCGGGGTTATTGCCCTGATGTGGTTGCTTATAACATTATGATAAATGGGCTTTGTAAGGCCAAAAGAGTACTTGAAGCCCAGACTCTTCTTGATGAAATGATGGATAAGGGGCTTATTCCATCAGTTGTTACCTACAACTCACTGATTGATGGGTGGTGCAAAAATGGTGATGTAGATCGGGCAATTGCATATCTCACTAGGATGAATGTAAAAGAACGGGAGCCCAATGTTATCACTTACACCACTTTAATAGATGGGTTATGCAATGCCGGCAAACCAAGTGATGCTATTAGTCTTTTGGTCAATATGGAGGCAAATGGGTGCTCTCCAAATAGAATAACTTTTATGGCTCTCATTAGTGGTCTGTGCAAGTGTCGGAAGCCAGATGATGCTCTGATTTATCTGCAGGAAATGGAGAGGAAGGATATGAAACCCGATCCATCGATCTACATAGTGCTAATAGATGCTTTTATAAAAAATACGAATCCTAATGAAGCTTGTGACCTACTACAAAAGGTGGTCCATGATGAGTCTCTTCAAGATTTAAATATTAAGAGTCGTCCTATTCTCAAAGAGGCAATACGTTCCCTATCAGAAGATCCAAGGACTTCCTCACATGTAAAAATCCTGCTGGAGGAGGGTCACCTTACAGCACTCTGTAATGTCTGTGAAATTGGATGATATCATTAGATATATTAGACGTCTTGACCTCATTGTCATCTATAGTTGCATAGGATTAAGAACGAAAGTCAGGAATTGAAGAGCATCAAGTGTCAAGCTCTATGCTTTACTGATTTTGGTGGACTGGCTAGTTTCTACTCATTATTTCATCGTCAATGAGAAGTTCTACACCCTACATTTGATATGAGGGGTATGTGTGATGTGTTTGCAGCTTTCTACTCGTTGTCTAAGCAACTCTTTCTATTGTGACCTCAATTTGTTTTATTAAATGTTTCAAGAATGATTAGGTTTGGTTGAAAAGCTTGAGGGACTTTGTTTGTTGAGGAGAATTGATGTGTGAACTCTAGTAAGTAGCAAAGAAGCGTGGTGGCTGTATGATGGACCAATCACTAAGTCCGTTAAGGCGTCTGCGCATCTCAGGTATAACTCCGTACGCATTACAATTTCATCCTGTCTCCGGTATCCAAGTGCCTTTTGTGTTACAGCCCATATGCACACACACATTACATATTTCAAGCACAATATAGATGATATAATTTTACATATATTGACAACCAAAATATTTCAGTGGTTCTTATTACCTATAAAGTCTATATTGTCCTCATAGATATCTGGTTTGTGTTTGTGATGGATGTATGCATAAAAGATTATGGAAATAGAAGCAAACAGAGAAAAAAAAAGAAGGTATTATTAATAACTGGACAATATTGATAGACGTCTTTGGTTGAATGAGTTTGAGTCGTATGACACATTTTTCTCACTGGTTTTTGTTCATGAATAAAATTTCGACTTGCCAAAAAATGAAATTGATTCTGGAATTCATCACAACAGAAAGGTTGTAGTTGGTACTGTAGAATGCCAATTTATGAAAATGTCTGCATTCAGAATGATAGTTTCCTGTTTCTCTGGATACAGAGAAGGTATTCTACCGCATCTGCAACGCTTCAGCGCCAAACAAGTTGAGTCGCCTATATGAATCTTCACTGACCATGTCACTCCTTATAAGCTCATCTCAGGCCAATATTATACGAAATGAAGGCATGTGGCAGCATAATTAGATACACGTCAGTGTTGAGCTTTATCAGGTTTCTCTTCCTTGCAACTTTGAGGAAGCCTTTTTGTTGTAACTTCCATTTGTTGGCTTTTGCATTGTTAGATGAAATCGCCTCTACAGGTTGATGAAGCGCAACTACGATGAACCCATTTCTGACAAAAGAGGGGTCTTTCATAAGATCTAGAAGCTATGCTTACAGCTTGTTTAGGAGGTGTATGGTGATTTCAGACAAGTTTTGATTACTGGAGTCTCAACTGTAGAACTTCCTCTATCTTTCGTTGTCGTTTAAGCTATCCTGATGAGATCCGGTTGATTTTCTTGTGATGGGCAAATATGTGTGATATCTTATTTTGGAGGAATAAGAAAGGCTCTCTCACCTGCAGCAGCTCCCAATGATAGTGTTTGATGAATTTGTCTTCTATTGTACCTACTCATTTCTGTATTAGCTAATGACTGCTACCTTGATTTCTGGCAGAATTGAATAGTTCCAATGAATTCTTTGAAGAGAACTCATTTGGTAATAGTCTTTTCTTGTTCCTTTTGTTGTCTCTTCAAGAGAAAAAAATTGTTTTCCTACATTTCCCTTTTCTCATCCCCTTCCGTTTCAGTTTATTTGTCTGATTTGGTACGGAGTTTAAGAAAGTATTAAAGCTCGTGGTTGTTAACTAAAGATGTGCAGAGTGTACTAAAATATCATTTAATCTTGTAGTCTTAAACATGTCATATGAAAGTTGGAATCAAAGAATTGCCAAAAAAGAGAAGAGACATATTTCTAAGACGGACTAAAAGTAAGACAAACAAATTGAAATGGAAAGAGTGTTATTATTTTCTTTCCTTGGTATTTTGTTTACTTTCATCAGTTTCATTTGTTCTTCATCTTGTTTAACCACCACCATCGACAACCACATCCACCACGGACCTCTACCCCACAACCATGAACTACCACAGTTCACCACCAACGACCACCTCAAGCATCAGTCACTGTTGCTAGCCGCAACTGAACAACATTCATCGTTGGTCATTGTCGCACAATAACCACCAATCGTAACTGTACAATCACCATCATCAGCCACATTTTCTTGAAAAGGGTCAAATATGCCCTTAAAGGCCAATATTTGGTCCAAATTTGTGCTTTATTTAAATGACAACCACCAAATAACTCAATCAGATAATTGATTAGTGAAAAAAGGGTCAAATATGCTCTTAAAGTATGTGAAATTGAGCAACTATGTCATTCGATCAACTGTATAAGTTTTGTGTTTTGGTAATTTGGACAAGACCACAGGTAACACACTTTTGGAGAATGATTACTCAAAAGATCAATGCTACCATTTCTGATTACTCCAATAATATAACTTCATCAACTCCAATGAGTTCTCCCTGTAAACTTTTTAGTTCTGTATTATAATTGTACAACAGATAGTGTCTCATAGTAAATGACAAGCACATTATTTCAAGCCAATACCAATACATAGTCAAGGATTTTGATATTTGAAGTCATACACATTTGCAAGTTGGAGAAGGTTCAGCTTTCGAAATGAGCAGGAGTCTCCTTCAAGTTCGAGATTTCTTCAAGGAATTCAGTCCCCAATTTCTGTGACTGCAACAATCGTATTCAATCAAGATGCATACATCATTAGGGGTCAAAATATCAAATGTATAGAGTGAGCTATGCCTACACGTGCATTGCAATGTCAATGGAAGTTTGGCGTATCCTGTGAATCTTGATTTTCAATCTGTTACCCTATTTCAGTCACGACCTGCAAAAGGAGACGCTAACAAAGAGTAAGATCACTTTGTAAAACTCATTAATGGTATGCAAGAATGTGCTTCCTTATTTCAAATGTGTACATATTTACTTTGCTTCGTAGTAGTTCCTTCTAGCAAAATGCACTTACGAGATAGTAATGAGTTTACTGGGCTCTCTAAGCCACCCTCACGTATGGTTAGGAAGATTCACTGCAATCTGAGTAGTACAATAAGGTATCATAGCACCGATAGGTGGCTCTCCGCCCTATACTGCTCAAAACGAACTGTGTGATCTTGATCTTATAGCGAAAAATCATTCATCTGCAAGGCACTGCTATCATCTCCATTACCAATTCCTACATTGATATCACATAACAATTGTTCTTGCTCTTCACAATCTCTACCTAACTTCATTTGCCACAAAACAAAATCTAGAATCGTGTAGATTTGATCCGATTCAGGGTGTGCATTATCATGTGCTATGAATCTGTGAAGAGCCCCAAAGATCTCCACAACACTGAAACCAGGTAATTTCTTCACTCCCCGAGTATCCATAGCTTCTCTCATGGCTTTTGCTTCATCCCAACGCTTTTTAAGCGCATATACATTTGATAACCCAACATATCTACCATCATGAAATGGCTCCAAGTCGATAAGCTTTTTCCCTACTATTTCTGCAAGATCCAACCTTCCATGGTTGATGCAGCCACTAAGTAGTGCACCTAACATGGAAGCAGTCGGTTCCATAGGCATTTCACATAGAAACCTGTAGGCTTCTGTTAAACGACCTGCACGTGCTAGTACATCCATCATGCAGGCATAATGCTCACACTTTGCTGTCATGCCATCTTTACCAAGAGAATCAAAGAAACACCAAGCCTCCTTAACTAATCCTCCATGAGCACAAGCGCATAAAAGACACAAGTACGTAATCTCATCTGGTCTCACCTTCAAAACGCGCATTTCCTTGTACAACTCCAAAGACTCAGTAACCAGCCCATGTGTTGCCAAACCTCCAATCATTGCATTCCAAATCAAGACATCGGTTTTTCTCCCTAAAGCCTCTCGAAACACAACTAATGCCTCCTCTACTGCACCACACTTAGCATACATATCAACAAGCGACGTCCTCAACACTAAAGTCATAGGCAACTTATTCTCAACCACGTACTCATGCATTACCCTCCCTTGCTCAAGCGCACCCAAGTGAGCACAAGCACCCAAAACACTCACCATGGTCACCTCATTCGCTTTCGGCCCTTCCACTCTCATTTTCTCAAACATTGCCAACGCCTCAGCATATTCCCCATCCTTAACATACCCATCAATCAAAGAGCTCCACGATACAACATCCCTCTCAATCATCGAATCAAACACCTCCCTCATCAAAACAACATCCCCACATTTCCCATACCCATCCAACATCGAATTCCACGACACCAAATTCCTCACAGGCATTTCATCAAACACCTTCCTCGCACACAAAACATCACCACAAGAACCATACATATGAATCAAAGAATTCGAAACATACAAATCCACATCATACCCATTTTTCAAAACCCCTCCATGAACACTCCTACCAA
The DNA here is from genome assembly GCA_029582725.1 of Solanum chiquidenum. Classification (NCBI taxonomy): domain Eukaryota; kingdom Viridiplantae; phylum Streptophyta; class Magnoliopsida; order Solanales; family Solanaceae; genus Solanum; species Solanum chiquidenum. The sequence goes on along the minus strand of JAJOOS010080304.1, from coordinate 10,006 downwards.
TTCTAACCTCACACAACTTAGCTAAACACTTAACAACAAAAGGGTACGTAAAATGGTTCGGAAAAACCTCATTTTGCAACATTTCAACAAATAAAGACAAAGATTTACATGGGTTTTTGCTGTTAGAATAACCCCTTATAAGAGCATTGTAATCAAAGATTGTTGGGCTTTTAATTTGTAGAAAAACACGATGAGCATAGTCTATATTGGAGGAATCAGATAATGCTGTGAAACAGAGGATTCTTGAATTGAATTGAGTTTCTTTGGAAATGCCACAGGTTATTAACAAAGCATGGAGTTTCTTGAACTCTGAAATTGATTTGCATTTTTCAAGAAAGGTGATGAATTTCTGTGTTAGAGTGGCAGAATTTGAAGACACTGTAACATTCAACATCTCCAGCTACCTCACTCTTACCATCCCAATTTAGAAGGTTACCTTACAAAGCAAAAAAATGGAGAAATAGTATTTCACTAGTGTTGATTTGAATATTTGATCCTGCTTAATAAAAAAATGGAAAAGGGTTAAAATAGGTTGAATTATGTGAAATTGAATAAAAATATGTTCGTTTTATAGTTTAATTTAAAAATATCGAAATCATCAAGAGTTTGATTCAAAAATGTATATGGCTAATAGTTTGGTCCAAAATATTTCTATTGTTCCTTAAATAAAAAATGCATTGTTCCTAATAAATATATTGTTTTTTTCTTTTAAACACATTTTATTCTTAATACCGATGAAATTTCATATAACCTAGAGAGAAGTATTGAAAGTATCTCTAAACTTTACATAAATTATTAGTTTCATTTCCGAACTATTGATAGTCTTAAAAGTTAAAGCACATCTTTACTTGACTATCCCAATCTTGCAATATGAGTGAATACACCCTATCCTACGTTTTATGACCTCATTTGTAGAATTACACTAAATAAGTTATAACTAGTCAATTTATACATGTAAACTAAAAAAAATAAGCTCTCTCTAAAATTTGACTTTAAATCTCAATCTTGTTGAGATGGCTCTAGCCACGGGTAAAACAATCTATTGAGAGCTACACAACAACTACGTATATTTTGTATACCTACTATAAAAATGTATTTATATAATTTTTTTACTATAAAAAGGGCCAAAATTACTACATTAGGTAATTTTCCTTATAAAAAAATTCACTTTGTTTTACCAAAAAATAAAATAAAATTGTTGCTTTCTTAAGATTTCCCTATCTAGTTTCCTTATCTTCATCATAAGTCAAGACAAGGCCACTTTAAAACCCAAAAAATTAAGAAGAAAACCCATTGCAGCACCAATTCAAGAATACTCAAAGAGAGAGAAGAGGAAGAGTTGGTAACAATGGCTGCTGTAAATGGTGTAGGGCTTTCATGGCCATCAAAATTGACCAAAACTCAAACACCCAAATGGGGTTTTTCTCCATCTCACCGTCGATGCAACCCATCTTCTTCTTCTGCTGCTGCAACCATTAGAATGACAGCCTCAGTTGATGAAAAGAAGAAAACTTTCACACTTGAGAAGTCTGAAGAAGCTTTCAGCAAAGCCAAGGTAATCAAATTCAGTTTTTTTTGGGTTTGTGTTCTTCATACAATTCAATTTGGTAATGTTATTCAGCACTCATTAGACAAAAAGATGTAAGGTTCAAAAATCCATAAACTTAAAATCATGGATCCACCTCATCTTCTTGATAAAGTGGTGATAAGATTCAAGATTATGGATATTATTCCGTGTTTATTCTTTGATTTGAACTGTATTGGGTCAAGATTTGATTTTTCCTGCTAATATTGTTGGTAAAATTGGAGGGGAGTTTTCATGTGACCAGGAGGTCATGGGTTCGAGCTGTGGGAACAGCCTTTTGCAGAAATGCAGGGTAAGGCTGCGTACAATAGACCCTTGTGGTCCGTCCCTTCCACCCCAAGCATAGTGGGAGCTTAAAATTGCTAGCTTTAAGATATTAGGGTTGGGTGAAGAGAAGAAGAAGGAGATGTTGATTTGATAAAGTTGGTGTTAGGTGTGCAAACAAAGTCTTAGCTGAAAAGAAAGTGAAAGACTTTGTAGTGATATTGTTAATGGTGTGAGGCTTTTTTTGGAGAAAACCGTGTGGGTTTGGTCTTAGTCCAAAGTGGACAATATTGCACCATGTTAAAAGTATTTTTGGGTTATTTTAGCCTAACAGTTGGTTTGCCTGCCATTTTTGCATGAATTGATGTAAAACCAGTGCTATCTGATCTGACATACGGTCTAGTTGTCCTCCCATATAAGTTGGTATAGCTTTACTGTGATCTATTTGTGACTTCATGAGAACCTTGAGTATGTTTTAGATGTTAGTTGTGCTGAAAAGGCGTAATTTATATCACTTTAAATTTCATGAAAATCGTAGGTGGTTTGACTACAAAGAGGAGATATATTGAGGAATCTGATAATGTAGCAAAATTTCTGCGGCCAAATATGTTTCTTTGCTTTAGTTGGTTCTGTTTCTCTTTATATATTCTTTTGTTTCTTGTGTATGTTCTGATGTGACTTACTGAGATTGGAACCTATAAGGGGAAAATGCTAAAACCTATCACATTTTCTAGATGGGGTAAAAGGTTAGTTAAATGGCGCTTGAGGAAGAACAAATTGTACAACATTTTGTCCTTAGTTGAAAAGGGACTTACACTTTGAACCTGAAAATACAGTTCAACTAATTTTTCAGTTATGTGGTGTAAGCCTTCAATCTACAAAGGTACACTTGATTCATGTTATTCTTCTTGCGTTGTGCTCAAAATCTCTATACATTAGTCTCTTGCAGCATGATACTCCCGAAAGCAAAGGAGGAGGAAAGATTCAATCAATTTTGTTGATCCTTAGTCCTTACGAGTTCTTTCATTGATTTCATCTCGTGTTTTACTGTTGGTAGGAGTTGATGCCAGGAGGTGTAAATTCCCCTGTCCGTGCTTTCAAGTCAGTTGGCGGACAACCTATCATTATTGACTCTGTGAAGGGCTCTCGTATGTGGGACATAGATGGTAATGAGTACATTGACTATGTCGGATCATGGGGACCAGCTATAATTGGTCATGCAGATGATGAGGTTTAGTTCTCTACTCTCAACTCTATGTTAAGCTTGAAATTTCATTAGCCACTGTGCATTTATTTGGCCTGGCTTTTTAGTAATAAGTTATTACTGCATCTACATGCTTTGTATTTGGTAACATGTTTCAGAAACTCCATCTTAAAGCTTCTTATTGTCTTTGCTCTCATTACAGGTTCGGAAAGTTTTTTTTATTATGGAAGAACTATTGAATTACTTTGGTCTTAGATGACTATTTATGACTACGAAGAACATATGGTTTAAGTTTTTTCTTTTACTGGGATGTGAACCTGACACCTCATGGTTCTTAACCCATTTATTGACCACTAGGCCACACCCTTGGGTGCTTCTTTTGTTCTTTTTCTTAAATAGAAATTGGTATTTGACGTCCATCTTGTAGACGGTTCCCGTGATAAAGTGTATAAATCAGTATTATTAAAAGTTGACTGATGAGCATTTTTTAACTGGGAACGATTTGGTTGGAGGTTGACTGAACTGTGTTGCTTATTGGATGGATGAAGTGAAAACTCAAGTAGAACATGTCTACATAGTAGACCTAGGTGGGAATGTCTAAATGTTTCATCCTCTTGTTTCTCCTCCTTTCTGAGGAAGAAGAAGAACCAATAGGTCAACTGGATTCTCTTGAGTTCAGCTTTAAGAACTATTGCGCAAGACACCTCAAAATCTTCTATGCCCCTCTGTCTTGCTACGCTGTAAAATAGGAAACATAGTTGATCGAAAGTGTCAGTACTGTAGGTGGGGAGAGTCCTTGTTGGCGTGGAAGGTTTAGGTACGAACACAAGAGAGTGAAAGTTTTTAATGCTTTTTCCATTGTTTTTGAGGCAATAATCTTGGTATGACCTTTCCCTGCAGGTGCTAGCAGCATTGGCTGAAACAATGAAGAAAGGAACGAGTTTCGGTGCTCCATGTCTCCTTGAAAATACACTGGCAGAGATGGTTATTTCAGCTGTTCCAAGCATAGAAATGGTTCGATTTGTCAACTCTGGTACAGAAGCATGTATGGGAGTGCTACGGCTGGCTCGTGCTTTCACTTGCCGTCCTAAGATCATCAAATTCGAGGGTTGTTACCATGGTCATGCTGATCCATTTCTTGTTAAAGCAGGCAGTGGCGTTGCCACCCTCGGTCTCCCCGACTCCCCGGGAGTTCCAAAGGCAGCTACTATTGATACTCTGACCGCACCTTACAATGACATTTCTGCTGTTGAGAGCCTCTTTGAGGAGCACAAAGGAGAAATTGCCGCTGTAATTCTCGAGCCTGTAGTTGGAAATGCTGGCTTCATCCCACCCAAGCTAGAATTTCTTGCTGCCATTCGCAAGATCACCAAAGAGAATGACGCACTTCTTATTTTCGACGAAGTTATGACTGGATTTAGATTGGCATATGGCGGAGCTCAAGAGTATTTCGGAATAACTCCAGATTTGACAACACTCGGGAAGATCATTGGTGGCGGCTTGCCAGTAGGCGCATACGGAGGAAGACGGGATATAATGGAGATGGTAGCACCTGCAGGACCAATGTATCAAGCTGGCACCCTAAGTGGAAACCCATTGGCCATGACTGCTGGAATTCACACGCTTAAGCGGTTACAGGGACAGGGAACATACGAACACTTGGACAAGATCACAGGCGAACTTACACAAGGAATCTTGGATGCTGGAAAGAAGACCGGTCATGCAATGTGTGGCGGGTTCATAAGGGGGATGTTTGGCTTCTTCTTCGCGGATGGTCCCGTTTATAACTTTTCGGATGCTAAGAAGAGTGATACAGAAAAATTTGGCAGATTCTATAGGGGGATGCTGGAGGAAGGTGTTTACTTTGCACCATCACAGTTTGAGGCTGGATTTACTAGCTTAGCACACACTCCAGAGGATATTCAAAGGACTGTAGCTGCAGCTGAAAAAGTTTTGAAGCAAATTTAACCACTAGATATCTTTTTGTATGCTAGATGAAGAGATTTTCCTTTTAAGTTTTTGTTGTGTTGAATAAAAGTTTCTTTGTAATGACAAGTTTTGTAGCATATTGTTTATTCAGAAACATGCTGCACCATTTTACCTTCTTTATTTAAAGCATTTTTTGGTCACTTGAGTACATATGTATTATATATTGAGAAGAGTTGTCTTGGAGCAACAGCCAAATTGTCTCCGTGTGATATAAGTCATGCGTTCAATCTGTGGAAAACTGGAAATAATCTCTAATGCTTGCATTAGAATAGACCGTCTACGTCATATCCTTAGGGGTGTTGTTCTTTCTTGCCTTTCATATGATATATCGAGATAAATGTACCATGAAATACTATATTATAACCTCTGTAACTTGAAGAAAATATATACCAGCTGCATATACACATGCAAGCCCATTTTCTTCTAGTTTGTTTATATATTTATATAGAATCAAAGCAATCAACCAGAGAAAAGTACATCAGAAAATGAACAATTCACAATTCAGGTAACATTGAACAAGAAGTATATTGAGTTTTAAGCAGGCTGTGATTGGTACGAACGACGCCTAAGTTGCGACTCTGGAGTAGGCTGCTGCAAGAAGATTTTGGTTGGATCATTGGGATCGACATAACTGCAAAATCGACAAACACAATAAGAATTCAGTAAAACCAATTAGCATATTGATGGGGGAAAAGGATCTTTAACAGTTGTCGTTGTAAAAAGGAGAAAGCAATGTTGACATACGCATGTCTAATCATCTCATCAACTGGAGTTTGTGCAGCTTGGAGAGGGTCTGCCCGTGGCTCTGCCCCAGACTGTTGCTGAGCTCGTCTCACAGAGGCAATTAAATTGAAAAATAATGGCACGAAAGTCCCACAACCACCATCCTTGAACAAAATCTTGAATGTATGTGTGGAGTACAAGGCCCTGTTTTCATTATCTGGAACAACCTGAGCATAGCCAGAATCGGTTATCTAATATGGCGCGCACATAATCCAGTGTTTTCAAAAGTGAAAAGCGCAAAAAGTCTCTAAGGTTTGTTGGGCTATAAGGGCAGATAAAGTGTGGGTTTTAACGAAAAGCACTAATGGAGAAAATAACAAATATGTATGTGTAGTCCTAGACTAATAATTATAATTATGAATAACAAATATAAGGAGAGAAATTTAGTATTTAGTGTCATTGACAAGGTGCTAGAGCCTTGATGACGGCACTAATGCGCCAGCTAAGCTCAACATACTATGCACCTTGCTTCACCCTTAAGTGTGCTTAAACCGCACCTTAGACAACATTGATTATATCCGAAAATAGTAATTCAACTTACCGGATCTACAAGTCCAGAGATGTTGTTACAGTGGAATACTGGTTGCTTAAATTTTTCATCAGAAACAAAAAGCTGCAGAATGAAAAAAAAAAAAAAACTTTGTCAAAGCAAATGTAGCTTACATTACTCAATTTTGTTACTTCTTACACAGCAAAGTCACCAACTAATACCAGATTATTTCTCTGAACGAAGACTTAAACAGATAAACACGAATTCATGTCATGCATCTTAACACATATTGGAACAATATATGCCATAACATGCTTCCTAGCAGATACATGTAGCAATGCTGTGCTTAATTACAAATCAGATATAAATCATGTCGTGATGCCGTGGAATTAACATGTCAAAGCTTTAGAAACGAACAGTACAGTTTCATAGGAGAAGGATCGTATTTGACCAAAGTAATATATATGCTCTAATACGCACCATTCTGAATTGCACATAGTAAAATACAACGACTTTGTAAAAGGTATTTCAAATTGAAGAGAGAACAACAAAAATACAGGATTCAGAAGCATATCATAAGCAAAATTTTGTTCAGCCTGAAAAGAAGCAACAAAAGAAACATCATTACACTTGGTATCCCCATTCTGAATTGCACATTATGCATATGTTGTTCTAGTTACTGCAGATTTTCAAGGAGCGCCACAATAGTAACAAAAGAGAGTTTTCGCAACTTTCTTCTCTGATCCACAGAAAAACTATATCAGTCATGAGTGAATAGAGTTGGTTAAAAAAATGACTCGGACACGGAGCTGGAATCCAATAGATGACCCTGTTAGCATGTGGTGTTTGCAAAATCAGAGGACGGTAAAAGACGTACAAGTATTACATACCAAAGGCATGTCAAAAGCAATGAAATCCACAGGCATCTTTGCAACAAAAACCATCCGAATATTCGACAAGTAGATTGTCCCTCTTGTTCTTGTTTTTCCTACACTGAGAACAAACAGTCTCATTAACATAGCCTCATGAACTAATAAAACTTAAAGAAAAAAGACTGAAGGCAATGCAAGAATTATGTGTTGAAAACAAGGAACTCATAAAGTAAAGCATATACATTTAACCATATTTTCTAAAACAAGTTAATTCCTTAATTGACATTTCAAATCGATTTTATCGTCCTCATCCTCCAACTAACCTCATCTTCACCCCACCTCCACCTACCATCGGAGCCAAGTTTTCATTAAGGAATTCAAAATATGAATCGAACACGTTCAACATCTACTATATATACACAAAAAATAATTTTAACCTATAGAAAGGGAACCCATATTAGCTCTGCCCCTACTGTCACCTTCACTTCTCATAGTATTTGCGTAAATTATACCTAAATACTTTTAGAATAATATTATTTTTTTTAGCTTATACACGAAACACAAGAAAATAAGTTTCCTAAAAACATTTTCCTTTTAGAGGGTAGGCAGGGTTCACAAATTACACCATATAGATAAGATATTCATATATATTACAATAAATTTTGAATATTGAGGGGATCGAATTTCATATCGCACTCTTTCTTTCGAATCCCTAAATGAAAATTCTGAATCCGCTACCTACGCAGAGATAACAAACAATAAGAAAAACTTACCCAGGGATTTTGTCGACCTCAAACTCAACACCATGTCTAGACAGGACGAACAATTCATTGAGGAAAGGAATTGGCATTCCATTAGCAAATAATTGGGGATTCACTGCCATTTTTATTTTCTGTTTTCTGATCGGAAAAAGGAATCTCCGATCGGAAAAAAAAGGGTTGTTATGGAATTTGGAATTTGCTTTTGAAAATTGTTGTTTTTCTACGCGGAAACTTAGGAGGTACGCTAAGATTGCTTTATGAAATTTTAGGGTTAATCTTAAAGTGAGAAAATAGACAAATATCTCTATGATCTATTATTAAATTTTTAAATACACACTTATACTTTGCGGGGTCCTATTACTTTCCTGAACTTTTTAAAAACAAATTATATACCATTAATAACAAAAATATGTATACTCTTTTTATTCCTCCTTCTTCTTCTTCTTTTCACTTTTGTTTTTCATTCCCTTCTTCCAAATCACTCGCCCACGGAAAAAAATCAAAACTATTTTTATTACTCTCTCTGTCCCAGTTTATGTGACTTACTTTCCTTTTTAGTCAGTCCCAAAAAGAATGACACATTTCTATTTTAAGTAACAATTTGACTATAAAATGTCTTTTTTACCCTTAATAAAATGATTTATAACCACACAATTTCTATCATTCATTTTGGACCACAAGTTTTAAAAGTCTTCCTTTCTTTCTTAAACTCCGTGCCGAGTCAAACTACCTCATATAAAATGGGACGGAGGGAGTATCATTTTTCATCATTTTATAGAATACTTCAGGCACCTTGACAAGCTTGATTACTCATCTCTTCTTCTTTTTTTTGAATTTTTTTTATTATGTTATTTCTTTGTCTCCATGACACCAAATTTATAATATTTTATTTACGAATTGTCGATGGTTAAATTCTTGGTCTTCACCAAATAACAATAGAGATTGAAGATAAGATCTAATGGTTGTATGTTACTGACCTAAAATTGGTGCGACGGTAGATTAATGGTATTGATATTTTGAACTAACTTGAGATTGATAAAAATGAAAAAAAATTGGATGATGACCCAGATCATATACCCAAAACTCATGTTTAGTTTGGTTTATGAAATTCATGATCGAAAAAATCTAGGGGGTGATAGGACTCCCGTGAAGCATAAGTGTGTAGTTGGAAATTTGATAATAGATTAAGGAGGCATTTGACTATTTTCTCATTTTAAAGTTCGTCAAAATAAATAAATAAATATAACATATAATTTACTAAATTATTTCTATTTATTGTGAATTACTAAAGCGACAATTATTTTGATACTGAGAATGTGATAGTTATTAGACCATGTTTTAGCGGGTAAAATACTATTGGCATTCGATAGAGCTGAAATTCTATAGAGTAAGATTTATGTACATAAAATCCTTTCTAAATCTTATTTATTGAATTACACTGTACACAATATTGTTGTTGATATTCACATCTAACTCAAGGAATACATGACATGTATCCTTCGTAACATTTTTATCACAAAATTATATTTTTTGGTCTATATTATAGTAGATGTTTTTAGCTTGGACATATAACGTAAAGAAATCGCTCATCTATAAGAACCAAACGACTCCTTATATTCTGCCCTTTCTTTAATGTGGTCGTCTACATCGTATAAGTCACAGATATATACCATTCGGCCAACTAGTTTATTAAATATAACTGAAATAAATGTAACATATACACTATAAGTATATATGTTGTATAAGTACGTATAGTATATGATATTTAGTAAAGTATACATGACTAGTACATTTTGTTCATATTTTACAAACTAGTTGATCGAAGTGTTTAGGGTCGTAATGATCCCTAAGAAAGGGATATATGTTATCTCCTGTATTCAGATTAGTAAACCAGAAATAATAAAAGATGAAAAGAAAAACACAAAGAACTATTCGAGTCCACAGAACCCACTGTGTGTCCTTAAGAAATTTAATCCCCTCAAGTACCCGAGGTTGCAGATTAATTCCTCCCAAGATAAAACGGATTAACCATTAAAGAAGTAGCAGTACCTCAAACTT
>JAJOOS010080303.1:0-19694 GCA_029582725.1 Solanum chiquidenum | reverse complement strand
AGTTATACATGCCTCAGTTTATGAATGCATCATTATCAGATTAATTGTTGCATTCTCAGATTGCATGTTCAATTTTGAGCTATCCATTATATACAGAAACTCAGTCATAATGTGTTAACCACTTAATCTATTGGGAGTAGCATAATACCGAGTTGGACTAGGGTTTCAGCGTACCCATATAGTCCCAGAACTACGAACCACGTAGGTGTAAGTCCCCTATGTGGGCAACATCAGTTTAGTGATCATGCCAGTCATGCCTCTATACCTTTGGCCAGGTATATTGGGTTCTCTCGATGGGGCATATACATCGGACTCCACATTTAGCTCATGTTGTTTTATTGTCGGTTATTAGTAGCTCCGACAATTCAGTCAGAATCTATTGCATTGACCATATTTCAGTACAGTCAGTATTCAGTCTCAGCATGTTATAAATTTGGTCATTGCATTTAGTTAGTTCAGTACTCAGTATCTATATCATGTTCAGATTATGCTTTTGCTTTATTGCTTGTTCAGTTATATGTTTATTTCAGCGTTATTCTATCCTGCATGCTCAGTACCTTTCAAGTACTGACGCATACTCTGCGCTACATCTTCTCGTGATGTAGGTTCAGGTTCTCAGCATCCAGATCACGCTTAGATAAATTTCTGATCTTCAGTTTAGCAGCATCAGTGGTGAGTCCTCATTCTTCGAGGACTAGTGACATGCTTATCTTTATCGCTATTAGTCTTTAGTTTCAGTTTTGCTAGATCTAGTTGGGGCATGTCCCAACATTTCTAATCAGTTTAGAGGCTTATTTCAGACATAGTTAGATTCAACTTAGTATTGAGTTAATATCTTCTTTGTATTAAACTCATCAGTTTTTATTCATTTAAGATTTAGTATATGGGTATTCCCCATCATTTCAGATTTATTTATGATTATAGCTTCCGCACAGTTTCTATTATTCAGTTTATCTTTAGTATGCTCATGATCATGCCAGCAGGGTTAACTTCGGATCACTTGTGGTCCTAGGTCTCGTGTCCACGTTTCGAGGGTAGTCTCGGGGTGTGACACAAGACATCCAAATAAATAGCAAACCTCTAACCTCCTAACCTCAAGGAAGGACTTTGAACTCATCAAATTTAAGTTTGCTCCCCTACTCTCATCAAAGAAAGTTAATAAAATCACCTACCCATCATGAAACAAGTTCCCTCACAAGAAGAAATAGTCCACACACTCAATTCAAAAGATTGAATATAAATTAGGGACTTAGCATCAAGAAACAACTCTCACACTCAAAAATAAAATTCACATGTATGCACACAGCACCATAGGCTTGCCCATTATGTACATCTCCACTAAATAAGCATGCTCGAATAGAATCAAATAAGACTTTAACGGGTTTTAATGTAGGCTAGGGTACGGGTAGAAAAACTATATAATATTGACTTACACTTCCTTAAGCACTTTGCACTTTAAGACTTTATCATCCATTGTTTTCTTCTCTTAATTTTCAGCCCTTTCTTTAACAATACAAGTAATTCTCATCATCTCAAGAATTCTTCAATCATTTTTTTATTTTATTTTCAAAGGATTTCTTTTTCATGTCACATTCTTTTGTTTCTCTTTATCTCTTTTTTTTTCATCACATTCTTTCAAAGATGGCTTTTTAAGCACTTTGTAGCTATCATTGATTACCTTTTCACTCAACCATCCCTTTTTCTTCAAAATTAACAATTCAAATAAGTCTATGTTATAATGCTCAAGGAAGCAAGGTGCAAAAACTAGGGATTCAACAAAATAGTTTAGGGCAAAATATGGCTACCAATAAAAGGCTACAGGCTCAAAATGGTTAACTAGTGATATAATAGCTGAAAAGGCTAAAATTTACAAGACAAATCAAAGAAAGCCTATTATCATCTCCTAAATAAAGAAACACTTTTTATTTTGCTTCAGTAACATGCAGTGCAAGTTCTAGACTAAGATGGAATAAGCAAAATCTCACCACACATGGCACAAGTATCAATCAAGATAGATCAATTCCACTTCTAAGAGAGACAGGATCATAACAAACTACAAAATAAAATAAGCAATATACAAAGTCACAGCCATGAGCTTAGGTGTCAAAGAGTCTGCAATTTCCTTATTAATCAAGCATTCACAAGAAAGTACTACTAAAAATTTAGGCCTAAATTGCATGTATCACACCACTCAAAAGGGTCTTTTATTTTCTCTCCAAAAAAAATTAGAAGAAAACTAATTCCTAAAAAATAAAAGACACTCGGTTCAAAGGGACTATCCTCAGGAAAAGAACCGAAATCAAAAGCCAAGGAACCCATCCTAAAATAAGAAAAGACTCAATAAAACAATAAAAACTAGGAATTCATTCCTCCACCCCACACTTAAAAAGATGATATGTCCCCAAAGAACTAAATAAAATTTATAACAAGGGTTAGAAAAACACCCTGAGGCCTTTAGGCCTAGTTAGTAGCATATTCTCTCAATTTTCATCAAGGGTCGTCACCCTACACTTAAGCTCAAACATGCTTCTTAGCTCCAAATTTCAGATACTTAGACTTCTCCAAAACCTGTAAAAACAACACACACAAAATGACACTAAAATTTTTTAAAAAAATAAGAAATTACACTATAAATTGGGTTGCCTCCCAATAAGCGCGTAATTTAACGTCGCGGCATGACACAAGTAAGTTCACCACTTTTCTTTCCATTTTGAACTTATGAATTGTACCTCTAACTTTGCATCAACTTTTCTACTCCTTTCAATGGGAGGTGGTATAAATATAAAGGAACCCAAGTAATATATGTCGCATCTTGCACTTCTTTGCCCTTAGGTGAGAATTGTCGTTTTGTCTATGTGGACTAAAAAACATTAAGATGTAGGGGTCTTGTACCTCATCTATACACTCATCCATTAGTTCAGATGATATAGAAAAGTGTTTTGAATGAGATTCAAGTTCCCTCAACTCCAAAGCAGCATTTTTTACAACATTCTCAATTTTGTACTCTTTCTCAACATCGATATAGGGGAATAAGGTATAGTTGAATGGTTGGAATTCCTCTTTTTTCTCTACTAGTTGGTCATCATCCACGACAATTGGTAATTAGGCATCAGATGCCTCAATCATTTTGTTCAAGTGAGCCTCTAAGTCATGAATATCTTAGCCAAATTGATTTATTTCTTGTGTGAGATCAACTCTTCCTTCAATCAATTGGGTTGTCATGTATATTAAACCATCACGGATAGACTCTTGAAACTGTAACATCGCTATTTGAAAGAACTAGAAAGAACTAGAATTTGAAAGAAACCATTTGTGGAAATAATCAAATTTGGAAAGTTTTACAAGTTAAGCTAAGTATGAGTTTTGGGTCAACTTCAAATAACCATAAACCCTAGCACAAGATGAGTTCGGTGGGCTACAAGATACAGTAGGAAAGATCTTTGAATTATCTTTCCAGCACCACCGAGTTTGCTCATATTTGAGTTCGTACGAGGGAGATATGCCCATTTGAAGTCGGGTTGTATAGATAAGGAAAAACCAAACCGGATTTTAAAAGGGTATTTTGGTCTTTTCCATACCCAATTGGTTTAATTCGTTTTTAGTATATTAATTAGGGTCTAAACTGAATTTTTTTCAGTTTACACAATTGCAACATCACGCTAGGGTTTTAGAGAAAAGAAGTCAAGAGGAGAAACGAGAAGAAAAGGTCTAGATTCATCGATTTCTTGAGGAATTGATTGCGGATTTCACCAAGGATTCGATCCTACGAGGTATGTGAGTTCACATAGCATTGGGTTCGTTCACCCACGTGACAAACATGTTTATTTCAGTGTAATTTTCATTCAAAAAGATTGAGAATTTGATGTTCTTGAGTTGTGTTCTTGAATTGCTTTCGTTCTTGAATTTGGGATGAGATTGAGGAGTTCCTGAGATTTTCGAGTCGATTATTAGAGTTGTTTTGAGTTTGATTCTTGTATATATTTTTTGGGTATCTTAATCTAAATAGAAATAGAGAAAATGAATCAAATTTAATTGATTTAAGATCAGAAAATAAGTTGGAAAATTCGTCAGGTTTGACTGAGGGAAAGCTGGTGTGACGCTCCCCTGTAGCGCCAGGAAGGCTGGGGCGGTGCACCAGTAGTGCGTCATAAATGAGCCCCAGTAACATAGGGGTTGGCACCCCGCGCCAGGGACGCTCCCGGGTCGTCTGCCCCCACCCATTTTTCATCGTTCGGCCCGTCTAAGTCCTTCTAAAGTGTACTAACACTTACTATTGATTCTAACTACTGTAAATGACTTCTAAACATCTAGAAATCATCTATAAACATGAAGCATAACCTTGAATCCATAAATTCAAATTCAAGAAAATTGAAGAGCCAAGTCTAGGGAGTTCTTAGAGTCCTTTCAAGAAGTCTTTTGCAAATGTTTTAATCTTGTTTCAAGACTTGAGTTTTGAGTTAAGAGTAACAAATGAAGTTCATTTCTTCAAAAGAGTATATGGGGACTATGTATTCCCAAAGAGTAAATATTTTCACATTTAAACAAGAAAGGGAACACCTATTTCCAAAAGAGCCTTTGAGCTACTTCAGTAAAGAGTAAATGCTTTCACAATTAAGCAAGAAAGGAAATAATGATTTCTAAGAGAGCCTTTGGCATAGTTTTTGAGTAATTATCTCAAACCGCAGAAAGAGTTATGTTTTTAAACATATGAGCTAGTATATTTTGGGAGTAGTATTTAGCACCGATATGGGGGAGAGTTAAGACAACTCCCAGCCCCCATAAACCATGTTGCCATCATGGGTAGAAAAGGGTCATACTTTTTAGATGATTCCTTAGTGCTTTTTACCATAGACAATGGATCCACGTAGTAGTTAGGTTCTATACACCTGGCAAGGTATAGGACGGCCCGGGCAGCGTGAGGCAAAATGTTGTATCATCACATAGCTCTTAAGTGGTGGTTGTCGGTTAGAGAAACTCCCACATAAGTATTTTGTATTCTTATATACACAGTGTTAATTATATTTTTATATACAAACAGAGTTTATATTGCATCCTTGGATACAAACTGAGTTACCATTGTATTTCTAAATACACAGAGTTCTTATCCATGTTTTGAAAGCTTTTATTTATATTGCATTTACATTATTTCATTATATTGAAATGAGTTGAGTTGAGTTGAGACCAGGTATGTTCCTTCAGTTCCCTTCAAGCTTATGTCTTGTTTTAGTATTACCCTCTCATGCTCATACATTCAATGTACTGATGTTAGCTGGCATGCATCTTTTTATAGCAGATACGGGTAACCAGGATCAACATCCAGTGCATCATTAATTCTAGTTGAGCTTCAGAGTTTTTGGTCAGCGTCCTTGCTTCCAGAGGATCTTTTAATTACTTTATCATTTTAGTTCATTAGGATGTCGTGGGTCTTGTCCCGACATCCATCTCGGTTATTAGAGGCTATCTGAATGACTAAACAAATACCCGCTAACGAACCGAACTCCCACCAATAACTAAGATTGCTCGGGGTTGGATAATCTATCAAATGTTGATTAAGTATGGAGGATATAGGTTGTTTAAGAAGAGAGAGCTTCATAGACAGTTAGTTGATGTTAGTTCTTGAGTCTTTCCATTCATGTTTTGATGTTTGAGACTTGAGTGCCATTTTGGCTAGTGAATGTTTCTTTATACATTCTAAGTTATCTATTGAGATTTCAGTTTACTTTTTAAATTACTTTTATCATGAGTAAGTCTTCCACTGAGTAGTAAGTCAGGCCTAGGGTTCGCTTGGGGCCAGCAATGGTTCTCGAGAGCCAGTCCCGCCCAAGGTGTAGGCTTGAGGAATGAAAAACTTGGTATCAGAGCACAAAGTTCAAGAGTCATAGGGAGTCTATGAAGGTGTATCTGTAGAGTCCTAGTTATCAGTGTGAACTGCGCCACATCTATATTTAGGAGCCTGCGACACTTAGGAACTATCTCACTTCTTTCATACTCATTTCGTGCGATAGAGTTTATCTCTAAAAAGTTTCTTCTAATTTATGCTTGCGCGTGTCTTTCAGATCATGCCTCCACGAAGAGCTGTCAGAGGTCGTCCCGCTAGAAGGAAAGTTCAACCACAGGATTATGGGGTACCAAATGCACCAAAAGTGCAACCCTAAGGAGAGGTCACCAATGCCGAATTCCGTGAAGCTATCCAGATGTTAAGCCAAGTTGTGACCAATCAAGTTGGACAGAGAGAGAATTGATAGGAGATGGATGATACTTCAAGGATCCATGAGTTTTTAAGGATGAATCCACCAAGCTTCACTGGTTCAAGTGTTATTGAGGATTTAGAAAACTTTGTTGAAGAACTACAGAAGGTTTTTGAGATTATGCATGTTGTTGATGCTGAGAGGGTGGAACTAGTTGCATACCAAATGAAGGGTGTCACTATAATCTGGTTTGATCAATGGAAGAAGAACTGAGCTGAGGGTGCACCACTTGTGAGTTGGGCTTTGTTTGGGGACGCCTTCTTGGGGCGTTTCTTTCCCCGAGAAATGAGAGAAGCAAAGGTACGAGAGTTCCTCACTCTTAAGCAGGATTCTTTGAGTGTTCTGGAGTACAGTCTGAAGTTCACCCAACTTTCCCTCTATGCTCCGGAGATGGTTGCTAACAAGAGGATCAGGATGAGTTTGTTCATTGTTGGGTTGTCTCGTCTGTCAAATAAAGAAGGCAGGGCAACTATGCTGATAGGAGATATGGACATAGCAAGGTTGATGATCCATGCACAACAGGTTGAGGAAGAGATGTTGAAAGATAGGGAGGAGTTTCGAAACAAGAGAGGAAAGACAGGGAATGAGTCCGGGCAGTAGAAGAGTAATGCCAACCGGTCATCTTTCCAACATAAACAAAATGGACCTGCTCCATCATTTGCTAGTGCACCTGCACCAAGGAAAAAAGGTGAGTACAATAGTCAGAATTCATAGAGTTTCAGAGCTAGACCTGCACATTCTCAAGGTAGTGTGGCACAAAGGGGTACTAAGACTCCAGCATGTGCTAAATTTGGTAGGATCCATTCAGGGGTGTGTCGTGATGGCTCCACTGGTTGCTTCAAGTGTGGTTAGAACGGTCATTTTATGAGAGTGTCCTAAGAACAGACAGGGTAATGGTAATGGGGGCAATAGAGCCAAGTCTTCTTCAGTTGCTCCACGAGACAGAGCTGCATCTAGAGGAGCTACTACTTCAGGGGCAAGCGGAGGAGGAAACCATCTGTATGTTATTACTAGTCGCCAAGAGCAAGAGGATTCTCCATATGTTGTCACTGGTATAATCCAAGTCTTTAACTTTGATGTTTATGCTTTGCTAGATCCAGGAACGAATTTATCCTTAGTAACTCCTTATGTTGCTATGAATTTTGATGTTCTTCCCGAGAAAATTATTGAGCCCTTCAGTCTTTCTACATATGTTGGTGAGTCTATTCTAGCAGAGTGAATCTATCGTGATTGTACCACTTCCGTCAATCGCAAGAGCACCATGGCTGACTTAGTTGAGTTAGATATGGTAGCTTTTGATGTCATTATAGGTATGGACTGGCTTCATGCATGTTATGCCTCAGTAGATTGTAGAACTCGAGTTGTCAAGTTCCAGTTTTCGAATGAGCCAGTTACAGAATGGAAGAGTAGTTCAGCAGTGTCTAAGGGTCATTTTATTTCATAACTTAAGGCAAGAAATTTAGTTTCCATGGGGTGTGTCTATCACTTAGTCCGATTGAATGACTCTAGTGTTGAGATACCTCTTATTCAGTCAATTCCAATAGTAAAAGAGTTTCTAGAAGTCTTTCCAGAAGATCTTCCCGGAGTCCCTCCTGAGAGAGAAATAGACTTCGGTATAAATATTCTTCCCGATACTCGTCCTATATCCATTCCACCATATAGGATAGCACCAGCAGAGTTGAAAGAGTTGAAAGATCTCCTAGAGAAAGTTTTTATTAAACCAAGTGTCTCACCTTGGGGTGCTTCGGTCTTATTTGTGAGGAAGAAGGATGTTCTCTTAGAATGTGTATAGATTACTGTCAGTTGAACAAGGTTACTATAAAAAATAAGTATCCTCTTTCGAGAATTGATGATCTATTCGATCAACTTCAGGGTGCCACTAGTTTTTCTAAGATAGACCTCAGATCATGCTACCATTAGTTGAAAGTAAGGGAATGTGATATTCCAAAGACAGCGTTCAGGACCCGTTATGGTCATTATGAGTTTCTATTCATGTCGTTCGTTTTAATTAATATGCATGCAACGTTCATGGACCTTATGAATAGAGTATTCAAGCTTTATTTAAATATATTTGTTATCGTATTCATTGATGACATACTAATCTGTTCGAGGAATGAGGAAGATCATGCTAGTTATCTCAGAATAGTTCTCCAAACTCTAAAGGATAGAGAATTGTATGCCAAGTTCTCTAAGTGTGATTTTTGGCTTGAGTCTGTCGCATTCTTAGGCCACATTATTTCCGGTGATGGAATCAGAGCTGACACTCAGAAAATACAGGCAGTGCAGAATTGGCCTAGACCCACATCTCCAACTGATATTAGGAGTTTCTTGGGGTTGGCTGGATAATATAGAAGGTTCGTAGAGGGGTTCTCATCTATTTCATCCCCTTTGACCAAGTTGACTAAGAAAATGGTGAAGTTTCAATGGTCTGAAGTTTGTGAGAAAAGCTTTTAGGAGTTGAAAAAGAGGTTGACTATTGCCCAAGTATTGACCTTACCAGAGGGTACATAAGGTTTTGTAGTATATTGTGATGCATCCAGAGTTTGTTTGGGTTGTGTGTTAATGCAGAATAGTAAAGTTATAGCTTATGCCTCCAGAAAGCTTAAAGTTCATGGGAAGAATTACCTAACCCAAGACCTAGAGTTGGCTGCCATAGTATTTGCTTTGACAATATGGTGTCATTATCTTTATGGTGTTCATGTAGATGTCTTCACCGATCATAAGAGATTACAGTATGTGTTTAGTCAGAAAGAGCTTAATCTCAGACAGAGAAGGTGGTTAGAGTTACTCAAGGAGTATTCTATATCACCCAGGTAAGGCTAATGTTGTTGTTGATGCTTTGAGTAGGTTGTCTATGGGTAGTACCGCCCATGTTGAAGAAGAGAAGAGAAAGTTGGCAAAAGATGTGCACAGACTTGCACAATTAGGAGTTCGATTAATGGATTCCAACGAAGGAGGAGTAGTGGTGATAAATAAGGCTGAATCATCATTAGTGTCAGAAGTGAAAGAGAAAAAAAATCAAGATCCTATTTTTCTTGAGTTAAAGGCAAATGTTCATAAGCAAAAAGTAATTGGTTTTGAACAATGTGGAGATGGTGTGTTGAGGTATCAAAAGTAGATTGTGTGTACCAAGGGTGGATGAACTCCAAGAGAGAATCATGAAGGAAGCTCATAGCTCCAGCTATTCTATCCATCTAGGTTCCACAAATATGTATCGTGACTTGAGAAAAGTATATTGGTGGAATCGTATGAAGAAATATATTAATGAGATCGTTGCTAAGTGCCTGAATTGTCAACAGGTTAAAGTAGAGCACCAAAGGCCCGGTGGTATGGCTCAGAATATAGAACTTCCAGAATGAAAATGGGAGATGATCAATATGGATTTCATCACGGGTTTACCACGGTCTCGCAGACAGCATGATTCAATTTGGGTGATTGTAGATCAAATAACTAAATCAACCCATTTCTTACCGGTAAAGACTACCCATTCAACAGAACATTATGCCAAGTTATACATTCAAGAGGTAGTTAGACTTCATGGAGTTCCGATGTCCATTATTTCTGAAAGAGGTGCACAATTTACTGCACAATTTTGGAAGTCATTCCAGAAAGGCTTGGGTTCAAAAGTGAACTTGAGTACTGCTTTTCACCCTCAAACAGATGGTCAAGCAGAGCGCACTATTCAGACTTTAGAATATATGTTGAGAGACTGTGTGATTGACTTCAAGGGTAATTGGGATAATCACATACCTCTCATTGAGTTCGCTTACAGTAATAGTTACCATTCTAGCATCCAGACGGCTTCTTATGAAGCTATTTATGGGAGAAGAAGCAGATCTCCTATTGTATGGTTTGAGGTTGGTGAAGTTGGGTTGATAGGATCAGACTTAGTTCATCAAGCTATGGAGAAAGTGAAAGTTATTCAAGAGAGGTTGAAGATAGTGCAGAGTCGTCAGAAATCCTACATTGATGTTAGGAAAAGAGAGTAAAAGTTTGAAGTAGATGATTGGGTATACTTGAAAGTCTCACCCATGAAAAGTGTTATGAGATTTGGTAAAAAGGGAAAACTTAGTCCCCGGTATATTGGTCCTTACCAAATATCCAAAAGGGTTGGTAATGTGGCATACGAGTTGGAGATACCACAAGAGTTAGCAGCAGTTCATCTAGTTTTTCATATTTCTATGTTGAAAAAGTGTATGGGCGACCCTTCACTAATCATATCAACTGAAGATATTGGTATCAAGGATAACTTATCTTATGAGGAGATTCTTGTTCAGATTCTAGATCACCAAGTTCGTAAGTTGAGAACGAAAGAGGTAGAATAAGTATAAGTTTTGTGAAGAAATCAGTTTGTTGAGGAAGCTACTTGGGAAGTTGAGGAGGATATGAAGAAGGGATACCCACATCTCTTCGAATCTGGAGAAGTTCCAAATTAAGGTACTAATCCTTTTCTTGACATTTATTTTAAGTTGGCATGTTGTATTTACATTTTGCTTGTTAGGTGTTTGAGCTAGATGTTAAATGTTACACCTTAGCCTACGAAGAGTAATATCATTTGAGGACGAATTTACCCAAGAGGGACATATTGTAACACCTCGCTATTTGAAAGAACTAGAAAGAACTAGAATTTGAAATAAATCGTTTGTGGAAATAATCAAATTTGGAAAGTTTGACAAGTTAAGCTAAGTAAGAGTTTTGGTCAACTTCAAATGACCATAATCCCTAGAACAGGATGAGTTAGGTGGTCTACAAGATACCAAAGGAAAGATCTATGAATTATCTTTCCAAGGCCACTGAGTTTGCTCATTTTTGAGTTCGTATAAGAGAGATATGATCATTTGAAGTCGGGTTGTCTAGATAACAAAAGTCCAAACTAGATTTTAAAAGGGTATTTCGGTCCATACCCAATTGGTTTAATTCGTTTTTAGTGAATTAATTAGTGTCTAAACTGAATTGTTTCAGTTTACACAATTGCAAAATCATGCTGGGGTTTTAGAGAAAAAAATTCAAGAGTAGAAAGGAGAAGAAAAGGTCTAGATTCGTCAATTTCTTGAGGAATTGATTGCGGATTTCGCCAAGGATTCGATCCTACGAGTTATGTGAGTTCACATAGCGTTGAGTTCATTCACCCACGTGTCAAACATGTTTATTTCAGTGTAATTTTCATCCAAAAAGATTGAGAATTTGATGTTCTTAAGTTTTGTTCTTGAATTGCTTTTGTTCTTGACTTTGGGATGAGATTGAGGAGTTCTTGAGATTTTAGAGTCGATTATTAGAGTTGTTTTGAGTTAGATTCTTGTGTATATATTTTGGGTATCTTAATCTAAAGAGAAATTGAGAAAAAGAATGGAATTTAATTGATTTATGATCGGAAATGAGTGGGAATATTCGTCAAGTTTGACTAGGGGAAAGTTGGCGCAGCGCCCCCAGCAGCACTTGGAAGGCTGGGGCGGCACGCCAATAGTGCACCAGAAATGGGCCCCAGTAACTTAGGGAATGGCGCCCCGCGCCAGGAACGCGCCCGGGTCATCTGCCCCCACCCGTTTTTCGTCGTTTCGCCCGTCCAACTCCTTCTAAAGTGTACTAACACTTCATATTGATTCTAACTACTCTAAATTACTTCTAAACATCTAGAAATCATCCATAAACATGAATCATAACCTTGAATCCATAAATTCAAGTTCAAAGAAAGTTAAGAGTCAAGTCTAGGAAGTTCCTAGAGTCCTTTCAAGAAGCCTTTTGCAAATGTTTTAATCTTGTTTTAAGACTTGAGTTTTGAGTTAAGTAAGAGTAACAAATGAAGTTCATTTCTTCAAAAGAGTATATGGGGACTATTTATTCCCAAAGAGTAAATATTTCACATTTAAACAAGAAAGGAAACACTGATTTCCAAAAGAGCCTTTGAGCTACTTTTCAGTAAAAAGTAAATGCTTTCACAATTATGCAAGAAAGGAAACAATGATTTCCAAGAGAGCCTTAGGGATAGTTTTTGAGTAGTTATCTCAAACCATAGAGAGAGTTATGTTTTTAAACATATGAGCTAGTATAGTTTGGGAGTAGTATTGAGCACCGATATGGGGGTGAGTTCAGACAACTCCCAGCCCCCATAAACCATATAGTCATCATGGGTAGAAAAGGGTCATACTTATTAGATGATTCCTTAGTGATTTTTAGCATAGACTAGTGGATCCACTTAGTAGTTAGGTTCTATACACCTGGCAAGGTAAAGGACGGCCCGGGCAGCGTGAGGCAAAACGTTGTATCATCGCATAACTCTTAAGTGATAGTTGTAGGTTAGAGAAACTCCAACAGAAGTATTTTGTATTCTTATATACACAATGTTAATTGTATTTTTATATACAAACAGAGTTTATATTGCATCCTTGCATACAAACTGAGTTACCATTGTATTTCTAAATACACAGGGTATAGGCTCGGGGGGTGACAGAAACTTTAGAAGTTGAGTTTGTTCTTGTAGCCAAGATTGGCTCAGTATCTCTGTTTCTTCATAACTTTCTCCTTGTGTCGCTTCAATCTCTTCTAATTTAGCTAGGACAGAAATTTCTAATTGAATAATGTCAAGCTTAATCAACAGTTTCATGAATTGGGATTGCTTTTCCACGCATTTAAATATTTGATCCGTGATTTTTGAATTAATTTTTTCCAGCATGTCCGTACATTCCATAAGTGAATTCACATTGCGTGCCTTTTGTTTTGCATTCTCTACTTCATCACCCCTGCCAACATCACAAATAACAGAATAATCATAATAGGGGTTCGGGGGAAGGAAATAAGAATTAAGAGAACCATTCCAATGAATATATTGACGACCACATATATGACATAAAGGACACTCGATATCCAAGTGGTGTCCATTACAATCATTACAAGGATATTTATCAGAATACTCATCACCCAACCACGATTTATCCTAATCATCCATATCAGTAAGAGTATCAAATTATTCAAAGAAATAAAAAATAATAATTAATTGTTCGAAAAAAAACTAATTAAAAAAACAAAATAAAAATAAATAAAAGAAAAAGTATAACCTAGAAGAATAGTTACTTTCTAAGTCAGCGGCGCCAAAAACTTGTTGCTCCCAATTGCACACGTAAGTCTAAGTGGTCGCGCAGGTAATATAGTAGCTCTTAAAAGAACTAGATTATTGAACCCAAAAGACTTGTCAATTAACTATTTTTACTAAATTATACTGGTTTAATTATTTATTTAAGAGTGTCAAAAGAAAAGAATGCAGGAATAAAATAATAAAATTACTTACAGTGATTTGGAAAATTCCAAGGCAGCAACATGCGTTGGATTTCATGTATCTTATCTCAGGCAATGAACTAATTTTGGTTATCAAGTTACTGATTTACATGGTTAATTATATGAGTAGGGTCTCTCAACCTCTAGTCGCCTACTCCAATTAGTTGTCTAACTACATCATTGAGCGGTAAAAGGCAGTCCTAATTGGCGAGCATTTATATTTTAGGGGAAAAGGATAAATATACCCTCGAACTATCGTAAATGGTATGAAGATACCCTCCATCATACTTTTGGGACATTGATGCCCCTGTTGTTTAAAAACTAGAGCATATATACCTTTTATACTAACGTACATACACGTGTCATAATCTATCCATAGATCTGACATCTATTAGATTATGACACGTGTCATAATAGATGTCAGATCTATGGATAAGATTATGACACGTGTATGTACGTTAGTATAAAAGGTACATATGCTCTAGTTTTTGAACGGCAGGGGCACCAATGTCCCAAAAGTATGACGGAGGGTATCTGCATATCATTCACGTACGATAGTTTTAGGGTATACCTATCCCTTTTCCCTATATTTTATCTTGTTTAGTAACCAAGCTAGTTGTTCGTCCGGGCGTCACTCCTAAACATAAATCAACTCAATGGAAGATCAAGCTTTTTATATTCTTTGATCTATCTACCTTATCCTCTCTCGATTTTAAGAATAGACAAGAGATTTATTTCTATGGTGATCAAGTATGAAATACTAAAACAAGAATATAAAAGTAACTTAAAATGATAACCAAGAATTAATTCAAAAAGCCTTCAATATTCAATAATCAATTCGTAGATACAGACCCAGAACAAGGGTCTTTAGCTACTAATGTCTAAGAAAAGAAATAAGAAGAAAAGAACCCTAAAAAGTATAGACAATTTTATACTTTGATGCCCTATGATTTGTGTCCCATATTAATTATTTCTATCGACTATTTATAGATGTAGAAAATCCTAAATAAAATAACTGAGTCCACATCAAATTAGGGGACCAAAACCAATAGAAATTAGATTTCCATACGCGTGAACCGCCTCAAAATTTTGAGAGGCCTTCATTGGCAGCCACGTGGCAGCAGTAATATTCTCCTTTCAAATTTCCAATTGAATGTGCACTTTGCCGCATATCATTTTATATATTATTATATTCAATTTAATCCACTAAGTTGCATGCTTGATTTCCTTCTATAATCTTCCATCTTTAATTCGTTTTAGCTCCAAACTTTTTAAAATTTACACAAATTTACTCCTACAAATAAAAATAAACTATTTAGTACAATCCATAAAATTCATGCTCAAAAAGGACCAATATAAATACTAAATGTGAGGAAAATAATAATTAAAAATATGTATTTTTGCCTCACACCAGAAAGCTATCAGTCTTATCGCTTAAGGCATATTAGTCTTATTCTTACTTCATGCCCAAATAACCTTATTTCATGTCATATAGTTTTAGATAGATCAAGACTATGTTCAAACTCATATCGTTCGTGAGTTATGTGCTCTAGTCTAGTTTCAAAACACTTAGTATGAATCAGTTTCTCCTATATTAGTAGGGAAGATCAGAAGTTAAGAGAGGTAGGGATAGTAACTTCTTTCCCTCCCATGCTCAGTTTATCCATCATTCGAGGATGAATGATCCCAAGGGGGGATACTGTAACACTCTGAAAATTTCTAAGCTAAGACCCAAACATTCTTCATTTGTGTATAAGATCGTATCAGATGATTTTTATACTGTTTTAGGTGTTAAGGTCAATTCTTTAGTGCGGAGATGTATTTGGATATGACTGAAGGTTACAAGAATCTCCTAGCACAAAGTTGAGCTAAAAGCTTCCTTACCCGATGAAGTTTTAATATAAGATTCTACTTAGGTCAACTTCAAACAATCATATCTCTTAGAATATAATGAATTTTATGTCCCATTACCTATCAAATTAAATTTCTATGAGTCCTCTTTCCAACGCCACCAAGTTTGCCTCAATCCGAGTTTTGAGTAAAAACTTATGACTGATTTACTACAGACGCTCTAACCTGGCAACAGCTCCGCGATGGCGTTACAGAGTGAATAAGGACCTCATTGTGCGCTTGAATAAAATACCAACTTTCAGCTCTTTTTATTTATTTTTTAAGGGTATTTTTGTCCTAAAAAACTTTGGAGAGTCATCTAATTTACCCTAAACGTGTAGAAAATCAGTTTTCATAATCAAAACCTCTCATTCACTCCTAAATTCCTACGCTCAAGAACTTCAAGAAACACTAAGGCTAGGGTTCATCTTCCAAGATTTTCCTTGAAGTTTCTTCAAGAGCAGTGTTCTTCCAGGTATGTAAGGCTACTCATAGTGATGGACTAACTTTGTCCTCAAGCCCAACATCTAAAGTTCAGTCATAAAGAGTTAAATCTAGGGTTTTTACCTAAGTTTTCATGAACTTTGAATTGACCTTTATTCCTTGTTATTGAATTTTGATTCATAACATTGATATTATCGTACTTCATGTATTTTCGTTCTTGAATTGTTGTTCATTGTTTTTTTATCACATGAACTCTATTTAGTTGAGAATTGTTGAAAGTTGTTGCATAAATATTTTCATGCATTGACTTCTGAATTATAGTAAATTCAAATATTTAAGTTATTAGTTGAGAAATTTTTTTAAGGGAATACTATTGGTTCCAAATGCATTATTTTGTATTGAGAAAAGTATTGCTAATTCAAGAAGAGCATAAATAATTTGAGAAGAAGTTTCAGTCAGTAGAGACTAGTTTTCCCTAAAGAGGACCTTTTGAGTACTAATTCAATACATATATTAGTTTGAGCATTCTTGCATATTTTGGGAGTAGTATTTAGCATCGATTTGGGTACGAGTATAGATAACTTAAACCCCATTACCTACGCCGCCAACGTAGATAGGATTGTGCCGTTGGTTCAGGACACTCTTCACCCGGCCTCATTGAGGACTTTTTAGATTGATCCATAAGTTAAGTTTTGTATTCCTATACTATGGCAAGGTAACGTGGGCTAGACGTTGTATCATTATGAAGCTCATAAAGATGGTTGTCGATCAGAGAAACTCCCAATAAAGTAAAGTAAAGTATATTATATATATACATTTTAGTTCATTATTTACTATTATTGCATTCCTATAGTAAGAGCTTGAATGATTTTCATCATAATTTATATTATATTTCAATTGAGTTACTTTCAGCCTTTCAGTTTAGTTATTTATTTTATTCAGCCCTATTACATTTCCGTCCATTCAATGTACTAACATCATTAGACCTACATTATTTTCATGGTGCAGATTCAGTTACTTAGAATCATCAACAGGAGTGTCATTTAGATCACATCATCCGTTCTTCAGCTTTTGGTGAGGTCTCCTTGCTTTCAGAGGACTCTAGTTTTATGGTTTGTTAGTAATATCTCTTTGAGGTGTCGTTGGTCGTGTTCTGACACCTATCTTTATACAATAGAGGTTTTATAGATAGACAATCCTTGTCAGTCTTGTAGTATTCAGTTTCATATGTTTTATTTAAACTAAATAAATTGACTCTTGCATTGATTCTTAAATCACAAGACCCAGACACATTCAAGTGGGTCTTAAATTTATACTTATCATTGAAAATAATTTTAACATAAATTGGGAAGGATTCAATACCTTTTGAATTACCATCACCACCAATATGATCAGTCACAATTCTATCTTCTTCTTCTTTTTTTTCATCTCATTGCTCACTTTCACTTTCGTCACTTCATCTCCGTCACTCTCACCGTATTTTTTCTTTTCACTTGATTTTTCTTGTTATTCTCATCACTTTTTTCTTTCATTGATAGCTCACTACTACTTTTTTTTTTATTTCACATTGTTCGCTACTACTTTCATCACTTTTTCTTTCTTCAGATGATTATCCATTGATACTTTGAAGTTTTGTGGTACCTCTTTTTCTAGCAGTAGTTAAGCTCTCAACATTTTTTTCTAGCATCTGGATTGGATGATGATACTCTAGTTCTCTTCCTCTTATATTGAAGCATTATATCTATAATAAAATAGTTAAAAATTAGTAAATAGTTAAAAATTAACTGAATAGAATCAGCAAAAAAAATTGTAGTACATTATAGACTATCAATTATATTATTTATACTAACAACTAATCAGTTGACCAACATTTGAACACAATTGTCGAATAACTACAGTTGTTGTTGTGACAACTTCTGTAATCGTATTACAAATACAGACAGTTGTTGGATACTTTTTGTATCTGACAAACATGTCCAGTTATTTCTACAAACAACTTCAGTAGTTGTCTGGACAACTATGAAAGTTATTGGCTGAAACAACCAAATTGGGTTCACTAAATCCAGTTGAAGAATGGACACAAAATATTTTTTATACTTATCAATAATACTTTTTTTGAGTTAATTTCAAGCTCAAAGGAAATGAATGCAATGTGTGTGTGTTTCTATATGTGTGTGTGTGTATAAGAGAATCATAGGCCCGCCTACGTTGCACTCTCAAAATATAGGAATTTACTTTTATATTTTCTTTCATACTTTTAGGTTTTCTACCCCTATTTTATTTTTACCTTTAAACCCGCTTCTTCAAATCTTGTGTCCCTTCAGATTGTTATATCCCTTCGATTGCGTCTTTTCAGGAACTACCTATAAAAACTAGACAAATCGTACATGTTGTTGTATCTTCTTCAAATTCCTTGGAAGTATACTTTGGATCTTCACCAATAAAATAATGAAACAAAACTATAATTTCCTTGTAGGTTTTTCCTCCATTCAGCATGTCAAAATAAAAACTATTTCAACTGCTCAATTCTTAAACAATTGATCATAACCAAGATAATATTTTGGTTCATACCTACTTCTTTTTGTGGGAGTTTCCCTTCTGTCATCACTTTGTCCGACAACTTACATTAGTGTTTTAGTTAATGATTTGTAAAAATTATTTTTTTAAAATTTGTGTTGAATTACTTTTGTATTTTTGGTTATGAAAACTATTTAAGCATTTTTGATTGAATCAGAATTGAGGAAGAGACAATAAAAAGAGAATGAATTCCGCCACAACTTGATAAGGTACTTGTACCTATTAATATATTTTATTGGGAGTTGAAATATTGTTGTATTAGTCATATTTCAATAATGTTGTAAAGTTTGGTCGAGATGGGAAAGTCACAATACTTCAGAAAAGTCACAACTCTTTGAAAAAGTCACAACGCATCGGAAAAGTCACAATCCTTCAATGTGCAAAGGTGTTTTATTTCAATATATTTTATAATATAAATAAGCGAAAAGGGTCTGAAAAATACTCCAACTTTGGCCGAAATTGTTGTTACGATACCAAACTTTATGGAGGATCTTTTACCCCCCCTGAACTATTTAATAGTATATTTTAAAAGAGGACATGCTACTAGCTAGGTCATGAGACCTCAGGGAGTTTTCCTAACCCTTGTTTTAAATTTTATTTAATGCTTTGAGGACATAGCATCTTTTTAAGTGTGGGGTGGAGGAATAAATTCCTAGTTTTTACTGCTTTATTGAGTCTTTTTTTTTTTTACATTTTCTAGACACTTTCTAGACGCGGACCCTATTCTAATTTTAGCCAACATTGGTACAAAACTATCATATTTAATACAGGGGAAAAAAATCAAACAAAGCAAAACTATATCCTATCAGTGGCTAGATTGTACATCTTGGGTTGCCTCCCAAGCAGCGCTTGATTGGGTTGCCTCCCAAGCAGCGCTTGATTTAACGTCGCGGCACGACGCAGGCCTCTTGATTACTCAGACTTCATCAAGATTGTATGCCTCAATCACTTCTTGCACAGTTTCAGCATTTCCTAGGTAGATCTTGATCATTTGCCCGTTGACCATGAACCTTGTTCCATCCTTTTTTTCAAGCTCAATCGCTCCTTGTGGAAGCACTTTTGTGATAAAAAATGGCCCAGTCCATTTGGACTTGAGTTTGCCTGGAAACAAGCGCAACCTAGAGTTGAATAGAAGCACAAGATCACCAACAACAAAATCTCTCTTTTGAATTCTTTGATCATGATACTTCTTCATCTTCTCTTTGTACACCGCTGAAATTTCATAAGCTTTTAGGCGAAACTCATCAAGCATGTTCAAGTCATTCA
>JAJOOS010080302.1:0-26976 GCA_029582725.1 Solanum chiquidenum | reverse complement strand
TTTTTTAATGTATACATTATGTAATTGCAACTTTAATTATTGTATAATTTATGCATATGTATTATTACAGTTTCTAATAAAATGCCACTTAATATTATTTGATTAATTATTGTCGATTATGTGATAATTAATACACATTAGAGCATTAATAATTCATTTTCTTACCTTAAAAATAGTCACAATCTTTTAATAAGTTATTTAAAGAATTTTAAAAAATGCATTCCTTAAAAGTTGGTGTAAACTTTTTTAATGGGTTAATTAATAAATATATATATTTCACTTCTTAAAAGTAGGCAATCGGTTTTCTAATAAAATAATTATTGTTGATTGGTAAAAAAAAAAATTCATAAATTACAATCAAATATATCTTTATGTTTCTGTGAATTGTGTTACTGTTTTTTTTAAATAGACAGTTAAATAAAGTTGAGTTTAAGAATTTAAAGAAATTGAAAAGCTAACTTCCTTAATTATAGGAGTTAAAAACAAGCAAGAAAAAATAATCTCATATCTCCTTAATTAATGTGGGTTGGTTACACATGATAAAAAGAAAAAAACTATAAAAAGTTGGTTTTATTTCTTTTAGGATAATACGTGCTAATTTTGTTTTAGGCTATTAATTGCTAATTAATATTGGGCTATATATTGCCAATTATATATAATAGTTGTATATCTGTGTCAATTCCTCAAGTTATTTGTCATTTCTATTCTCAGCGCTGGTTGTTGTCCCTATTGTCATTTTTATTCCCGGCCCATTATTCCCTACTATTCTATGCTTATAGAGAAAATTATCACTATGTTTCATTTCATTTTATTTTATTTTAAATTAGAAACTTTAGTTATTATCGTTCATATAAATTTTATCTTTTATAATTGATACATATACATATATTTACTTGAGACTTTTTGCCTTCTATGATTAGATTGAGTTATAATGGGACTTGTGAGTGATGATTCATAGGCAGTGTGCAAAAATCGAATCGAAAAAAATGTTATTAGATTAACGAGTTTTTAATGAGTTTATTAAAGGGAAAAGACTTAAATATGCCATCAAATTTTAAAAAAAAGGCTCACCTATGTCATTCATTAAAAGTTTGGCTCATTTATGCCATTTTCGTTTGAGAAAAGGCTCATTCATGCAATTATTTGTTAACTTCAATGACATAAATGAGCCAAATTTTTAACGAATGACACAAATGAGTCTTTTCTCAAAGTTCAATGTCATATTTGAACTTTTTCCCTATTTTAAAAAATGATATAATTAATGAGGCTATCGAATCATAATTGACCACGTGTAAAAAATGATTTTGCAAAATTGAAACTATTTTTAGTTAACAAATAATATCATGGACGAGTTTTTCTCAAATGGAAATGATATAGATGAGTCAATTTTTTAACGAATGACATAGATAAGCCTCTCAACGTTCGATGACACATTTAAGCCTTTTCTTTTTATTAAAAAAAGTTATGAATTGTCGGTTCTTAGTATTAGATTATTGGGTAAATCGATAATCCATTAAGATGTTAGTAATGTACTACTTTACTCCTTATAAATATTAAATATTACTCCACTTGTTGCTATGTGCGGTTAAAATATATTTGTCGTATATTTAAATGTTTAAATTTTTTAATATTTAAAAATTATTTTAGAAATATTGAATTGAATATGAAAATAATTGAATTGAACTAAATTGGTTTGATGTTTAGTGCATACTTTTTCAGGACAATTTATTTTTTATGTCAATTTTTTATATGATAAAATTTGATTAAGTGATGTACAAGAGAAATTGTTTAAGTTGAATGATTTTAATGATTAAAAAAATATTCGATGATTTTGCTATATAAATTTTCATAATTGAATGACCTTTGAGATATTAATTTAATTTAGAGCATTAATTTTAGAGGTACTATTAATTAAAAAATATATTTTTTTTGGAAGGAAGTGGTAAAATATAAGTGATTATTAGATAATTGAAAATAGAGAATTTTGAATACTATTCGAAATTCAGAAGAACTACATGGAAAGGTTATTTAACTACTCAAAAAAGCTAGTTTTTGCTTATGGGAAATAAAAATCGAAGCTGAACAGTTTTAAGTGAATATATACTCCGATAAATTATGAATATTTTTAAAATAAATAGATGAACAAAGAATATTCATATTTTGTACGCTACAAAATATTTTTGACCCATTTCCTATATTCTAAAATCTAAACTATACAACTCTACTCACATGTGATGCATTCATTTTAGGAAAAAATGCATAAATACATAACTTAAAATATTATAAGCTCTAAAATTTCTTATTAATTAAGAATATTAAGAAAATCTTTTCTTGAATACATTTCTATTCCCTCTTGAATATATATCTATTTCCTTCGAATATATTTTATCCCCTCTTAGATATATTCCTTCCATAAAAAAATGTATCATTTCTAATGTATGGGACAACCAATAAATGTATTTGAGAACAATGAAAAATCTGAGATTTTTGTAATTGAAGAAACTTTCAAAATGACAAGAGGCCGGAGTTGCTCGAATGGTAAACATCATTCACTTTCAACCTTAAGGTTGTGAGTTCGAGTTATCAAAGGAGCAAAAGATGAAAGCTCCTCTTGAGGGGTAAAAAAAAAGAAACTTTCCATTTAGAATGTAATTAGTCTCTAAATGTATGGATTTAGGTAAGTTATACTTCATTTTAATTTAAATTATTTTTCATCAATTTGTTCACAATTTTGCATGGCTAAGATTCTCTATTAAAGCTACTAGACATAGCGGTGGGCCCTGTCAAAGTGCCATGTGTATTTCCTCTTCCACAAAATCTCTCTATTTATACATCCCCATGGCTTTGCCAACAAACAGTACAAGTGGAGCTCTTAGCCTTAAAGAATATACTTTTGAGTGTCTTCTTCATTTTTTTTTTGTCAAAAAACAAAAAAAAGTTTCAATTTTTTGTGTTTGTGAGTGAAAATGTTTATTGAGAACTTTAAGGTTGAGAGCCCCAATGTTAAGTACACAGAGAGTGAGATTCACTCTGTGTATGATTATCAAACAACTGAGTTAGTTCATGAGGAAAAAAATGGGACATTTCAATGGACTGTTAAGCCAAAAACTGTTAAATATGAATTCAAGACTGATGTTCATGTTCCAAAATTAGGGTGTGTTTTGAGTGTTTCTTGCTTTTTTTTCTTCTTACCAGATCCTTCATTTTTGCTAAAGATTGGAACTTTATTCAAGATTTGAGAAATTAAAATATGGGTGTTTTCTGTTTAGTGATAACTTTTTGTGTAATTTGATTTCTGGTAGGGTTATGCTTGTTGGATGGGGTGGAAACAATGGTTCAGCCTTGACTGGAGGTGTTATTGCTAACAGAGAGTGAGTTTTCTCTCTCTCTTTTTGTTCTGTAATTTCTCTATGTCTTTGTCATGATTCTTGCATAAACAGTGGATGTTGTTGAAAATTGGCAGAGGAATTTCATGGGCTACCAAGGATAAGGTGCAGCAAGCCAATTACTTTGGCTCTCTTACACAGGCCTCTACTATTCGAGTTGGTTCCTTCAATGGAGAGGAGATCTATGCTCCCTTTAAGAGCATACTTCCCATGGTAACCTTAATTTGTTTTGAAATGACACTCTTTGGTGGTGGTTGTTACTTTTATGCTTTCTGTTCAATTTATTTGTCTCGTTTTGACTTAACGCGGAGCTTAAGAAGGTAAAGAATGAATCTTGTGGTATGAAACCTGGAAAGTTGGAATTAGAAGTTATCATAGAAGAAAAAGAAATATTTTTTTAGTCTTGTTTTGAATTGACATGGACCTTAAGAAGGTAAAGAATGAATCTTGTGGTATGGAACATGCAAAGTTGGAATTAAAAGTTATCAGAAAATGGACTAAAAGGAAAGTAAGACAAACAATTTTATTTTTTTCAATTGATAATGAAATAGGTCAATCCAGATGATGTAGTGTTTGGAGGATGGGACATCAGCAACATGAATTTGGCGGATGCCATGGCAAGGGCTAAAGTTTTTGACATTGATCTTCAAAAGCAGCTGAGGCCCTACATGGAATCCATGGTCCCACTGCCTGGTATCTATGACCCTGATTTCATTGCTGCAAACCAAGGCTCACGTGCTAACAATGTCATCAAAGGAACCAAGAAAGAACAAATTGATCAAATTATTAAGGATATTAGGTAAAATGGGGTTGTTTTATTATGTCACAGAAGTGTATAGCTTTCTTTGGTTTTTAATTAGAGTTGCTAATTATAGTGTTGTTTTTGGGTAAATAAGGGAGTTTAAGGAGAACAACAAAGTGGACAAGGTGGTGGTTTTGTGGACTGCCAACACTGAAAGATACAGCAGTGTGGCTGTTGGCCTTAATGATACCATGGAAAACCTCTTTGCTTCTGTGGATAGAAATGAGGCTGAAATATCTCCTTCCACCTTGTATGCTATTGCTTGTATTCTTGAAAATGTGCCCTTCATTAATGGAAGCCCACAAAACACTTTTGTCCCAGGTATGTTCCAATTTCAAATTAAAAATCTTGCTTTGGTTTGATGCACTTGAGCGGAGAGTCTTTTTGACCACTACCTCCATGAGGTGGTGGTAAGGTCTGTGTACACTCTACCCTCACTAGGTATGTTGTTGTTTCTTTGGGAAATCAGTTGTGTGCTAGTCTTATGTATTAATTGAAAATTTGTTAGGCCTCATTGATTTGGCCATCAAGAGGAACACTTTGATTGGTGGTGATGACTTTAAGAGTGGTCAAACCAAGATGAAGTCAGTGCTGGTTGATTTCCTTGTTGGAGCTGGTATTAAGGTATGGTTATTGCTGCTTCTAATTTCACAAGAGCTTTTAAACTAATAAAGCAAACTTGATATGTAAAATATGGAATCTTGAAAGAGGAAAGTTGAGTGATGGTGAAACTTGTGTTGTTTACAGCCAACATCAATTGTGAGCTACAACCATTTGGGTAACAATGATGGAATGAATCTGTCGGCCCCTCAGACTTTCCGCTCAAAGGAGATCTCGAAAAGCAATGTTGTCGATGACATGGTTTCTAGTAATGCCATCCTTTTTGAGCCTGGAGAGCACCCTGACCATGTTGTTGTGATTAAGGTAATTGATTACTAAATCATTTAACATTACTAATTAAAAAATATGACAAGGCACAATACTAGTTCTAACATTGGATTTATGGAATTCAGTATGTACCATATGTGGGAGATAGCAAGAGGGCAATGGATGAGTACACATCAGAGATTTTCATGGGTGGAAGGAACACCATTGTATTGCACAATACCTGTGAGGATTCTCTTTTGGCTGCTCCAATTATCTTGGATTTGGTCCTCCTAGCTGAACTCAGCACCCGCATTCAGCTCAAAGCTGAAGGAGAGGTATGTTTCTTTAACCCTGACTTTTTATACATTTACATTTAGTTAGTTGCAATTACAAGTTGATTTGCTCTGAATTACATGAACCATGTCTGATTTTCAGGGTAAGTTCCACTCCTTCCATCCCGTGGCGACCATCCTCAGCTATCTTACCAAGGCTCCTCTGGTAAACTCTCTTGAAGCTTCATTTCATTTTTGTAAAAATAGCACCAAAAGATATGTTCCTTTAACAGCAGTTAATTGGTTAGGCAATACTATAATATAACACTAGAGGATGTTCTCATTATGTCTACTCTAATAACCTGAAAGGCGGTGTCTTAGACTAAGATGAACAGAACAGTTTTTGATGTTTGTGTATGTTGTGAATTGGTAAACAGGTACCACCAGGTACACCAGTGGTGAATGCCCTTTCAAAGCAGAGGGCAATGCTTGAGAACATATTGAGGGCTTGTGTTGGACTGGCACCAGAGAACAACATGATATTGGAATACAAATGAAGATCTCATAAGAAGTGAAAGGACTCAAGAAGCTGTGTAGCAGAAGAACCATGTTGTCTTTCTTTACTTTTATTTTTGTAATCTTTTGTCTTATCATTAGTACTATAATTAGCTAAATCTCAGCCAACCCTAGGAGGTATAGCTGTTGTTTAATGACGGGCTAAGTTGAATGTCATTATGATTTCTTTGTGTATTAGCCTTTCATTTTCAAGATGTATTATCAGTGTTGTCTTAGCTCTTTAGAGCCAGCAACGCCTTTTCTCTACCGGAAATACGACGTATAGTCTTGCTCTCATTTTAATTTTCCTTGGGAGGATTTTGCTCCCTTTTCATCTGTCTCTTAGATTTAAGTTGCAACAGTCAAACAGTATGAATGATATGTATTAGATTAGATAGATAGATAGAAAAAGGAGTGGGACAAGGAAAGAGAGGGTATGCACAAAAGATAAGAAAGAAAGCTGAAGAGATAGAAAGTAGATAATTATTGCTAGCATATCCAGAAACTATTCTCTTATTAGGTATGCTATACATTCTTCTCTATCTTGTTTGAGAGAGGTAATATAGTTGTATTTACTGCAGCTCTTTCTAATTATCAAATAGTATCAATCATTACATGAATACACAGGACTAAAGAGAAGCAAGTAAAGATGGCTTATGCTGCCATAACTTCTTTCATGACAACACTATCCCACCTTAGAGGAGATGACAAAGAACTAGTGGAAGCAGGGGCGAATTTAAGGGTAAAAAATGGGTCACTCGAATCCGTGGTCATCCGACAAAATTCGATATATTGTTTGTATAATTTTTAAAATATAGTAAATATTAAATAAATGAACCCATGCTCACAAATGATTGGATGGCTCACTGGTTCAAGGGTTGGTTTTTGATTGTGAGGTTGAGGGTTCGATTCCTAGAGAGGACTTCTTTTTAAAATCAATTAAAAAGTACTATTGTTTGTTATTTTTTTGGAAAAAAAATCATTTTCTTGTTTATAAAGTGTACTTTTTAAATTTCTTGAGATGCAAAATTGCATATATTTTTTTTATAAATGGTTTCTTTTAATGATTCTTTTTCAATCAATAATTCATATAAAAAATGCATTTAATTTTTCTTGTGACATAATACTCAAGATTTATCAAACTTCTAATAATTTTTCTTTTAATATTATTTTTTTCCGAAAATTGTATTTAATAGTTTTCTTATGAAAAACCTATAATCTATTATTGCTAAATTAAATGAGGCCCTCAAATTTGTGGGCCTAAAATGGTTGCCTTTTTCTTATAGGGCAGAGTCGCCCCTGACAATGGTGCACCCGTCTTTTTGAAATCCTGAATTCGCCACTGAATGGAAGTGCTCCATGATTCCTTGAGAGAACTTGTTGAAGAAACCTACAGAGATCATCACCCTGGAAGCCCAAACAGAGGAGATTGCATATACTGCTAATAATATGGAGTCAGAATTGGGAGAACTTACTCATCTTGCAGAAATCAATTAGTCTCAAGGAAGAACCATTTGCAAATACTTGTTGAAAATGTAGATTCTGTAAGAGAGGAGTGGATGAAGATGAAGAACTTATATGGAAAACTGCAAACTTTTGATCTTGCTGGTTCGTCATCACAGCATGTTCTAGAGTCGGAGAATATAGTGGTGGGTTACAACTATGAACTTGAGATGTTGCAAGATAAACTTATTAGAGGCCTTGCCTGGGAGAAATGAAAGTTATCTCCCTAGTAGGAATGGGGGGAATCGGGAAGACAACCTTCGCAACAAGGATTTTCAATGAATCAGTGATAACATCTCATTTTGATGTTCGTGCAAAGATCACAGTTTCTCAAGAATATCATGTGAGAAATTTATACCTTGGCCTCCTTCATTACAGTTCCTCAAGCAGTGAAGGACTTGAGGAGAAGAATGATGAAGCACTTGCAGATTTACTTCAAAAAAGTTTGGAAGGTAGGAGGTACTTGGTTATTGTTGATGACTTATGGACCACTGAAGCTTGGGATGAATTAAGCATGTGTTTTCCACTTCACAACAACGGAAGTCGAATCCTATTGACCACTTGGAACACAGAGGTTGCTGAGTATACACCTCCAATTCAAATGCATCTGTTTGACTTTTGATGAATGTTGGAACTTGTTTGTATCAGAAGTTATTCGAGAATGAATGCTCATCTCCTGAATTTGAGAAAATCGGGAAAGAAATAGCCCGGATATGCCAAGGATTACCACTGGCAACTGTTGTGATGGCTGGAGTTCTCTTGAAAATAGGAAATTCACTTGATGAATGGAAGAAAGTGGTTGAAGATGTGAATGTGTTGATGAGCAAAGATCTTGATCATCATTGCTCAAAAGTGCAAACATTGAGTTACTACCACTTGCGTTGTTACTTCAGAGCTTGCCTTCTGTATTTGGTTGTCTTCAAGAAGAGTAATGAGATTCCAGTCAGTAAACTAGTCAGATTATGGGCTACAGAGGGGTTTGTAAAGGTATCAATGGATGAAAGCTTTGAAATGGCTGCAGAAAGATCTCATTGCTAGAAGCTTAGTTTCTGTCCATACGTGGAGTTCCCGTGGCAAAATCAAGAGCTGTAGAATTCATGATATGGTCAATGGATTTTGCTCGGAAGAAGCTCAAACTACAAACTTGTTGAACATTATCACGGAGAACAAGGTTCACAGTCCCTCTTCCTTTTCCCTTCATATCGACGTTGAATCCAATCTAGCTGGACGGATTATCAATTAGTCTTTGATGATGCTACAGGTTCTAAAGTGCATTCTATTATTTGTAGTATTTCCTATGACAAAAGGCTAAAACTTTCATGTATTAAGCTACTATAAGGGTATTAGTTATAATTTCAGTGCGGCCATTACTTTATAAGCCAGATGGTATAGAAGGCTTATTTTGCTTGAGATATCTAGCTTTCTTCGTGGCTGAACATGCATATATTCCAGCCATAGCTAAACTCAGGAATCTACAGAGTTTAATAATTCAGCGTTTTAAGCCAAAACTATTGCGCCTTTATTTACCAATAGATATTTGGGGGATGTCACAATTAAGTCATCTCAAGTCAAGCCTGATCGTCTTGGGTGATCCTCCATCTGAATATAAGTCTCTTGTTTTGGAACTGATGAGAATCTTGTAATTAGTTAACTATTCACAAAGTTAGTTAGTTAGTTATAAACGCTAGTTAGAGTAAAGTTAGTTAGAAGAGAATCTTTGTTAGTTACAGCCCATTCTTTAATTCTGTATATATATATATATATATATATATATATATATATATACACAATTGGATGTAAAGTCACACATTATGAATGAAGGAATATTTTCATTCTCTCTAATCTCTCTCTCTCAGAACTGTTCATATCTCCATTAATGGAGCTTCTTATCATGGTATCAGAGCACAGTGAAGTTTCCTGTGTCTAAAGCTTAATTGCTGCAAAGCTCTTTCATCAGCTCCTCAATTTGCTGATCAAAGGATCTCTGTTTCTTAATTGATTTGTTCGATTTTTTTGGATCTCTGTTCGTGATCTGGAAATTTGTTGGTGATCTATCATGGTGCTTACTGATGAAGTCGCTGGAGCTAGTGAAGTGTAGGTACAGGGAATGCCTTCTACTCAGCTTAAACGTATTGATCACAATCATCCCCTATTCATTCATTCGTCCGATACTCAAGGTTCTGTTCTCATCTCTGTTCAGCTTCTAGGTTCTGAAAATTACTCTCTATGAAGTAAATCGTTGAAACTTGTACTTTTGGGAAAAAACAAGTTAGGATTTCTGTTAGGAACTTGTAGAAAGGACGTGTACCCTTCTTTCATGCATGATCTGTGGGATAGGTGTAATGTTATTGTCTTGGGATGGATAATGAACACTGTCTCTAAAGGTCTGCTTAGCACAGCCATTTATGGATCTGATGCACACACAGTTTGGAAAGATCTCCGTGAGAGATTTGATAAAGTCAATGCATCTAGGGCCTTTTTTCTTCATAAAGAGATAATTACATTGTCTCAAGGTACTGCCTCTGCCCCTGTAATGAATCAAAACAATATGTTGAACACTTTCAATTTCAGAAGCTATGGCAGTTTCTAATGGGTTTGAATGAAACCTATGCTCATGCTAAAAGTCAAATTCTAATGATAGTTCATGTTCCTAATGTCAATCAAGCCTATGCTATGATAATCAATGTCGAGAGTCAGAGGTTAAGTGGTGGTAGTAGTGGTTCCTCTTTAGCTGATTCACACTCTGAAGTTGTTCTTATGAGTAATGAATTGTCTCAAGGTCATTACTCTGGTTCTAGTAGTCCTCATCATGGTAACAACAATGGTTCCAATTCAGGATCCGGAGGGATCAATGCTTATGATTCTGGCAATGGATCTAATGGTGGCTATAGGCAGAGAAACTGTGGTGATGGTAGACCTAATGGAAAATCTCACTTGTTTTGTGATTTCTGCCACTACAAAGGACACACTAGGGAATCTTGTTATAAGTTTCATGGGTATCCCAAGAGGAAATGAGTAGCCTCTACTTCCCATGTCAATATTGCTGCTACTGGGGGAAATCAATTTAGTGAGACTAGAGCATCTGATCCCTATGTTTCCTCTACTAATACTCCTCCAACATGTACACAAGGTTTGTCCGTATTCACACTTGAGCAGTACACTCAGATTCTCCAGCTGCTAAGCAAAGGGAAAGAAGTAGATCATGTGGCTAATGTTGCAACTACTAGCACTACAGGTATAATCACATCTCTTATGTCTGGTGTAGTTAACAGTAATTGGATTGTAGATACTAGGGCTTCTAATCACATCGTTCATAATCTTAGTTTAATGAATCAATATACAAACCTTGGTGATAAGAGCAATATGAATGTCAATCTCCCTACAAGAGTTCAGGTCCCTATTAATCATGTTGGTGAATCCTTAGTTCTTACAAATAAAATTGTGAGAGATGTGCTGCTTATTCCAGAGTTCAAATACAATCTTATGTCTGTATCCCAGTTGACTAAGCAATTGCAGTGTGCTGTGCTATTTTTTCCTGACTTCTGTGTCTTTCAGGATCTCTCAAATGGGAAGGTCCTGGGGATTGGTAAAGAAGATTAAGGTTTATATCTGCTTCATACTGGACTCAGTATCTCTGGTGACAATTGTGTTTTTCATGCTAATAACCCCATCACTGTAGGTCTTGCTGTAGACAAGTCAAGTGATACTACTACTAGTTTTACTTCTTCTGTTTCATTTGTATCTTCTCTGGGCAATCTCTGGCATAAGAGACTTGGATATGCTCCTCTTAAAGTGCTCAGTAGAATAGAATGTTTACCTCCTGTAACTTTGAAGGATCATAATTGTATTGTATGTCCTATTGCAAAACAATCAAGATTTCTTTTTCCTATTAGTGTGACTACTTCTGCTTCAGTTTTTGATATTGTACATGGTGATGTTTGGGGACCCTACAGAGTTTCTAATCATGATGGGAAAAGATACTTTTTAACATTGGTGAATGATAAGTTCAGATATACTTGGATTTTCTTGTTACACACTAAATCTGACTCTTTTGTAGCTCTGAAAGACTTCTTATGTATGGTGAAGACACAGTTTGGTGTTAGTGTTAAATGTGTTAGAACAGATAATGGGACTGAATTTGTCAACTCTTAGGTTTCTAGTCTATTCAAGGAGTTTGGGGTCTTGCATCAAAGTTCTTGTGTTTACTCACCTCAATAAAATGGTGTTGTTGAGAGAAAGCATAGGTCAATACTTGATATGGCTAGGGCCTTAAGATTTCAAGTAAGTGTACCACTGAAGTTCTGGGGTTTTTGTGTCTTTACAGCAGTCTATATTCTCAACATGCTACCTTCTGTAGTATTAAAAAATAGGTCTCCTTTTGAAGTTTTGTTTGGCCAACCTCCCTCTCTTCAACACCTTAGGGTCTTTGGTTCCTTATGTTATGCCACCACTCCTAAACATCTTGATAAGTTTTCCCCTAGAGCTATTCCTACAGTTCATCTAGGATATTCCTCTTCTCAGAAAGGCTATATACTCTATGATTTAAGCTCCAACTCCTTCTTTGTCAGCAGGGACACAATGTTCAAAGAAGAGATTTTTCTTTTTAAGGATCTGCGCTCTTCTCCTACCCCCTTGTTTCCTGTCTTGAGTCTTACTGATGACTCTCTTGTTTCTGTTCCTTCTTCTGCGACTATCACCAACTTAGATAGACCTCCTACACCCCATGATCCTATACCACCTCCAGTTGATACCATACCACTTTCATCCCCTTCTACTATCCCTGTTCCTACAGATAGTCAACCTCCTCCTAGAAGATCTACCAGACCTTCCAAACCTCCTGTCTGGTTGGACAACTATATCACTCCTAGTGCTAAATCTGCATATGTGTATCCTATCTCTCATTATGTTTCATATTCTCGATTATCTCCTTC
The DNA here is from genome assembly GCA_029582725.1 of Solanum chiquidenum. NCBI lineage: Eukaryota > Viridiplantae > Streptophyta > Magnoliopsida > Solanales > Solanaceae > Solanum > Solanum chiquidenum. The sequence continues at coordinate 14,660 of JAJOOS010080302.1, read as the reverse complement.
TTATAGAGCCTCATTTGCTGCGTATTCTGCTATTACTGAACCCCAGTCCTACAAGGAAGCCTGTCAGAATCCTCATTGGGTCAATGCCATGCAATCATAAATTGATGCTCTAGAAGATAATTGCACTTGGTCTATTGTTCCTCTTCCTCCTGAAAAAGTTCCTATTGGGTGCAAATGGATGTTTAAAGTTAAGTACCATGCTTCAGGAGCAGTTGAAAGGTATAAGGCTAGGCTAGTAGCCAAAGGGTACAGTCAGCAAGAGGGCCTAGACTATACTGAGACCTTCTCCTCAGTGGCCAAGATGGTCACTGTGAAATCAGTTATGGCTTTAGCTGCTTCAAATGGCTGGTTTTTGTTCCAAATAGATGTTCACAATGCATTTCTTCAGGGTGATCTACCTGAGGAGGTGTATATGCAGATCCCTAATGGTTTTGCAACCCAGGGGGAGAAATCTATGGTTTGCAAATTACATAAGTCCTTGTATGGGTTGAAGCAAGCACCAAGGCAGTGAAATTTGAAACTAACTGAAGCTTTGATTAATATGGAGTTTACACAGTCTCACTATGACTATTCATTGTTCACAAAGAAAGTAGGAAAGGAGGTACTTATCATCCTGGTATATGTTGATGATCTTCTAATAACTGGAAGTAATTTACAACTCATACAGCAGGTCAGGAAAGATCTACAATACAGGTTCAAGATGAAAAATCTTGGTGAGCTAAAATACTTTCTTGGAATTGAATTTTCTAGGACTACTGATGGCATTCTCATGAATCAGGGAAAATATGCCTTAGGACTTGTGTCTGAATTGGGATTAGCAGGGTGCATGCCTGCTTCTACTCCTCTAGAATTCAATCATAAGTTAATTTCTACTGTGTTTGATGAATGCACAAGTAGATTTAATAATGCAGAAGATAAATTGTTCGATGACTTTAGGAAATATCAAAGACTGATAGGAAGACTATTGTATCTGATTATGACTAGGCCAGACATAGCCTTTGTAGTTCAGGTGTTGAGTCAATATATGCACTCACCAAAACTATCTCACATGGAGGCTGCACTTAAGAGTGGTGAGGTACATTAAAGGAACAACAAGACTTGGTTTGTTTATGCCAAGCAAAAAAAGATCAGAACTAACAACATATTGTGACTCAGATTGGGCAGCTTGTGTAGAATCCATAAGATCTGTGACTGGATACATAGTGTAACTAGGAGATGCAGTGATATGATGGAAGGACAAGAAGCAAAGCACTGTGTCTAAAAGCTCTGCAGAAGCAGAATTCAGGAGCATGGCTACCACAATTGCAGAGATAGTGTGGTTGAAAGGCTTATTCAAGGAGTTGGGGACTGAAATCAATTTGCCTATAAGACTGTTTTGTGATAGTAAAGTTGCAATTCAGATAGTAGCCCACCCTATTTTTCATGAAAGAACCAAACATTTTGATATAGACTGTCACTTTGTTAGAGAAAAAATCTTGGAAGGACTCATACAGACACAATACATAAGCACTAAAGATCAACCAGCACACTTGCTCACAAAAGGGCTATGAAAGCCTCATCATGAAGCACTTATCAACAAGCTTGGAATGAAAAATGTATTTTCCTATTCTCAGCTTGAGGGGGAGTGATGAGAATCTTGTAATTAGTTAACTATTCACAAAGTTAGCTAGTTAGTTATGAATGCTAGTTAGAGTAAAGTTAGTTCGAAGAGAATCTTTGTTAGTTACAGCTCATTCTTTAATTCTATATATATATATATATACACAATTGGATGTAAAGTCACACATTATAAATGAAGGAATATTTTCATTCTCTCTGATCTCTGTCTCTCAGATCTGTTCATATCTCCATTAATGGAGCTTCTTATCAGGAACACCTGCACACTCTTTCAAGGTTGAATCCTGCAGGCTGCACATCATCTGTCTTAGCAGGAATTTTAAGAGGCTGAAGATTTGTGGTACCAAAGATGACTACATACTAAGTCGGTTGGGGAAGTTTCAATATTGTGACCTCAGTCATTTACATCGACTCGAGAGTCTAAGTGTTGTGGTACTTAAGAAGATAGGATTTTTGTTGTCCCAAAATGCGCCTTCCTCCTGCACGTGGCTTTCCACAGAAGCTAACGTTGGAAAGAACTTTCTTGGGAAATGATGTCGAGTACTTTTAGTCAGTTGCCTAAACTTGAAGTCCTCAAACTAATAAAATTTATTTGTCTAGGTACAGAGTGGGAAATAATTGAGGATGGGTTACCTCAGCTGAAGTTGTTGCTACTCGATTGGACTGATCTAGCCCTGTGGAAAACCAACAGTGATCATTTTCCATGTCTCAAACGCTTAGTGTTGAGACATTGTCACTCATTGATCTCCATTCCTGAAGACTTCACAGATATAATGACACTACAACTGATTTGAGCTAGTAGTTCGAAGACCTTCGGTTGTGGATTCCGCCTAAGAGATTCAGCAAGAAGGTGGAGACAACGTCTTAGATGTTTGTGTTGGAAATACAATATTAAATATTCCTATGTTTTTACTAATGTGCTATATTATGGTAAGTTTTTGTTTAGCTTATAAATACAGTACTCCTCTGCGTTGGATGTTCTCATATATGGAAATAATGAAAAGCTTAACAACTCTTGATTAAGTCATTTTAAGAAAGTTTTTATGGGTATTCTGAGTAATGTATCAAATTGGGATTAAATATTTGGTGCTTCTTCAAGCTATTAAATCTTAATGTTGAGTTAGTCTAATACATTTTAGTAACAAACACGAGTTTCAAAGGGGATACATGACTCTATGATTCTTACAGATATAGTAAAATTTTGTATGAAGATTTGGTTTTGCAATGAATTTGAGACAATGTCTTTTCGTATATGTTCATTCTCATTGACTAATAGCATTAACAATAATTAGTTGCAACGACTTTAAAGTGCTAGTTGATATATATGTCCTCAAATTGCTTGAATAATAATGTCTTTTCCAGGGTAACTCGGTGGCTATCTTACTGACGCAGCTTCTCTTCTTTTTTGTTAAAAGCAGCAATGTGCAACTACCAAGTTTTGGTTTGATAGTTGCAAAACTGGTAATACTTAATTGATTGACGGTCAATATAATAATGTGACTCCACAGAATGTTTCCATTCATGATTCACTGTAATAACCAGAAAACTTGGTGGCCCGGCCCTCTTTTAACTTAGAGATAGACCGTCACGGCTTGTTATTTTCTCCTAGCTTATGCAGAGACATGATCACAACAAAATGAAGAGGAGTTCACATTGTTAAAGATGATTCTCAATTGTATTCAATACATCAATATATATACATGAGTTTCTTGGAGAATAGGACTTCAAAATTGTCACGGCTAAGGACTCATAATCTGAATACAATTATACGACTACTTCTAAATTGATTCCTAACAATCAGTAAATAAATACAAATAGACTTCCACTCAAACTCCTTCGTGACATTATCTTTACACTTCCCCTCAAGTTGAGCAAAGAGTGGAACAACTGTCAACTTGCTCTTCAAATCCAAAAATCGGACCTTGGACAAAGGCCTAGTAAGAGCATCGGCCACTTGATCATGGGAACTCACATATCTGACTGATAAGGTCTTCGCACGAACCTTGTCACAGAAAAAATGAAAATCTATTTCCATATGTTTCGTTCGGGAATGAAAAATGGGATTTGCCGCCGTTAAGTAGGTAGCACTGAGATTATCATACCAGAGAATGGGAAGAGAGGTGGTGTAGCATCCAATCTCTCGAAGGAAATGTTTGACCCATGTCATTTCAGAGGTAGCAGCAGCTAACACATGATATTTTACCTCTGTGCTCGACTGTGATACAACTCTTTGCTTACAAGAAGCCCATGAAATCAAATGAGAACCAAGAAAAATAGTGAATCCAGTGGTAGACTTGCGATCATCAACATCACCTCCCCAATTCGAATCACTGTAACGATGAAGTAAGGTGGATGACCCATGAGAAAAAAATAAACCATGAGATGATGTAGCCTTGACATAACGGAGAATACGTTTGACAACAACCCAATGAGAATCCATAGGACAATGCATAAATTGTGATACTATATCGGGTCTAGTAAACGTCAAGTATTGTAAAGCTCTAACTAGAGTTTGATCATGGAATGGACATCCACCAGTATTGGAGAGCTTAGATAAAGATGAAGTTGGTGTGGAGACAGGACCACACGACCCCATTTGAACACGATTAAGGAGGTCTGTGACATACTTACCTTGTGATAAATGCAAACCTTCAGGTTTCCCATTTGGCTTGAATTCCCAAGAAATAAGACAATTTTCTCAAGTCTCTAACAGCAAAGTGAGTTTTCAAATTGGTAATTAGAGCTGCAATATGACCAGAATTAGATCCCACAACTAGAATATCATCAACATAGACTAAACAAAACAACTTTACATCGGCCTGCGGCAAATAGAACAGAGAACAATCAGTTTTTGATCCCACAAAGCCTAGAGAAAGAAGAACATCAACAAAACATTTATTCCACATACACGGAGCTTGTTTGAGACCATAGAGAGATCGTTTAAGTAAACAAACATGATCTGGACTAGTAGGATCAACAAACCCGGGAGGTTGAGACATGTATACAATCTCATTTAACTTCCCATGAAGAAATACATTGGATACATCTAGCTGAGTGATATGCCATTGATGAGACACTGCCAAGGACAACAACAATCATATGGTAGCCGGCTTAACTACTAGACTAAACGTATCAGCAAAATCGAGACCCGATCGTTGATGATATCTTTTAGCCAGATGCCTTGCTTTATAGCGATCCAATGAACCATCTGACTTTAATTTCTTCTTAAACACCCATTTACAGCCAATTATATTTTGAGACGGGGATGGTGGAACTAGTTCCCAAGTACCATTTTGAATAAGTGCATTATACTCCTCTGACATGGCGTGACGCCAATGAACATCCTTAATAGCCTGTGAATGGCAAGAAGGTACCACTATTGTCGATGTTGGTGTTGTAGTTGACATGGAGAATGGTTTCTTTGGCTTCAAGGAGCCTGTTTGTGTTAGTGTGACCATCTTTTGCAAAGAAGGGGCTGCTGGACAGAGTACCAACGGCAGAAGTGTTTCCAAAATCAGACGAGTGACTTGTATTAGAAGAACAAGGATTTTCTGCAACTACACTTGGTGAAAGCAAGGCTACACCACATCATCTTGTGAAGGTGGGTCAGTAGCAAGTGTGTGTCCAGTAATAAGATCAATAGATGACAAGGATTTGAGATTTGTCAAGGATTCTACAGATGGAGAGGGGGAAGGCAGATCCGATGTGGGCGTCGGTACTAAAGATTGTGGCATCATTGGTGGAATACTGGAAGGAGAAACAAATTTTTGAAATGGCAAAGTAACATTGAGAGGGTCTGATTTAGCATTGGTTATTGATGGAGGCACTACAACATCCTGTTAAACAAAAGGAAAAATATTTTCATCAAAGATGACATGACAAGAAACATAAAATTTTGAGGAAACAGGGTCAAAACATTTGTATCCTTTGTGTAACTTACTATAGCCCAATAAAAACACATGATTTAGATCGATGAGACAATTTATCCTTTGTATAAGGACGCAACCACGGAAAACAAAGGCAACCAAAAACACGCTGAAGAGTAATTTGGATCAGTGTTAAATAACACATGAAATAGAGTTTTATTGTTTAAGTGTGGGATTGGTAAACGATTTATAGTATACACTAAGGTATCAAATGCATTTGTCCAAAATTTATGTGGGACATTGGCATGATGTAGCAATGCTCGGCCAGTTTCAATAATATGTCTATGTTTCCTTTCGGCACAACTATTTTGTTCAGGGGTGTATGGACAAGAGGAACGCTGCACAATTCTATTATCTCTCAAGTAATTTGTCAATGCTTGATATTCTCCTCCCCAATCTGCTTGAAAATTTTTAATAGGACGATCAAATTATTTTTCAACAATTGTACGAAATTGCATAATTATTGAAAGGACTTCAGATTTAAGACGAAGGAAATAAATCCATATATATTTGCTAAAGTGATCAAACAAAATCACATAGTATCGATACACTTCATTGGAAACAACTGGAGCAGGACCTCAAACATATGAACAAACTAGGTCTAAAGGCCCAGAGACTTGAAAACTAGAATCACGAAAAGGAACTTTATGACTTTTACTGACAGCACATGTAGAACATAAACTAGAAGATTTAAAGGAAAGGACAATGACGCTAGACGACAATGCTTGACGAACAGTAAGAAGTGATGTATGAGCCAGACGAGCATGCCAAACCCCTAGAGATGCAACATAAGATGCAGGTGCAGATGACTTCAACACAGGAAGAGAATTCATATGAACAAAAAAGGTTGTTGTTATCATTACATGGATGCGTACTTTGTGCCTAAATTTATGCTTGGAAATGAAAAAATTTGGTAAATTGCATAAACTTGAAGCCCTCAAACTTAAGTATAATGCTTGTACAGCACAATCCCTACAACACAAATGTGCACAATCTAAATTGTATGTTGTAGTATTTTGTGAAAACTATGAGCTAATGAGCTCATCAATTCATTGATGAATCTGGACAAACATGAATATAAAAGAATAAGGGAGAGAATTGTTTTGATGTGTAACTGCAACAACATACAAAGTGTAACTCTCAACTAGTATTTTTATAGCTAGGAATTGTGATAACAAACTAACTAATTATTGACAGCTCATAGTTGAGCAACAGACTCAATGTGAACTATTAACCAACTAATCAGTTAACTAACTAGTGGAAATGTAAACAGTGTTAACTAACTAATGAACAGTGAACAGTGTTAACTAACTATTGAACTAATTTGTATTTGAACACATCCCCTCAAGCTGAAAAGTGCATGACATTAAGCACACCAAACTTGTTGAGAAGATGCAAATGTTGAGCTTGAGACAATCCTTTTGGTCAGTAGGTCTGCAACTTGATGTTGAGTAGGAACATGTACCATTTTTATCACCCCTACTTTGATCTTGTCTCTGATAAAATGACAGTCAATTTCAATATGTTTGGTCCTTTCATAGAAGAGTAGATTAGCTGCAAGTTGAATTGCTGACTTACTATCATTAAGAAAAGTCAAAGGCACCTGAATAGGAACTCCTAGCTCAGTAAATAATCCCAACATCTAGGTGATTTCAGATACAGTTGAAGCCATGCTCCTGTATTCAGCTTCAGCTGAGCTTCTGGAGACAGTGTGTTGTTTATTATATTTCCAAGACACCAAGGAATCACCAAACTTCACCACATAACTTGTAATAGACCTTCTAGTATTTGGACAACTAGCCCAATCAGAGTCACACCAACAGGTTAACATAGAGGCATGTTTATCTTGCAACCAAACACTTTGAACTATTGTGCCCTTCAAGTATCTTACTACTCTTGTAGTTGCCTCCCAATGTGACCTTTAAGGGGACTGCATGAATTGGCTGAAAGTCTGTACTGCATAGCTAATGTCAGGTCTTGTGATATTGGCATAAAAAAGCTTTCCAACTAATCTCTAATAAGTTGTAATGTCATGAAGGACCTCATCTCCAATAACCCCATTCACCAAATCATATTCCACTGAGGTAAGTCTTAGGTTTGATTCAAGAGAAGTGGGAGAAGGTTTAGCACTAGTGAGCCATGCATCAGCAATGAGTTCTAAAATATACTTCCTTTGATTCAAAATAACTCCATTGGAAAATCTTAATACTTTAATCCCCAAAAATTATTTGAGTTCCCCTAGATCTTTTAACTTGAATTGTTGATGTAGATTCTCTTTTGCCTCTGTGATCAGCTGAACATTGTTGCTTGTGATTAATAAATCATCAACATAGACTAGGACAATTACAAGTCCTTCATTTTTTTTAGAGTAAAAAGAGAATAATCATGTGTACTCCAAGAAAAACCAGCAGACAACAAGGCATTGGTAAGTTTTAAGTTCCATTGTCTAGAGGCTTGCATAAACCCATACAATGACTTAAGTAACTTGTAGACTTTTGTCTCCCCTGGCCTCTTGAAACCTTCAGGCATCTCCATATAAACCTCCTCATCTAGATCACCTTGGAGAAATGCATTGTAGACATCTATCTGGTCCCCACCCTTGGACAGTGCTAAAAACAATTACACATCTAACTGTTACCATTTTGCAACTGGGAAAAAGTATCATGATAGTTTAATCCTACTTGTTGACTATATCCTTTAGCAACCAGCCTGGCCTTGAACTTTTTCACCTCACCATTTGTTTTATATTTAACCTTATACACCCATTTTGATCCCACTATATGCATCCCTGGTGGTAAATCAACTACCATCCAAGTTTTGTTATCTTCAAGAGCCTATATCTCTTGTTTCATAGCATGTATCCACCTATCATCTTTGACTGCTTGTCTGGAGTGTTTGGGATCCACAGAATCAGACATTTTACTTAGATATCCTCTATAAGATGGTGTTAAGTTGTTATAACATAGAGAATTAATCAAAGGATGTCTAGTACTACTTTGCTTCTTGCCAACAGTAGTATAATCATTCATCCAAGTAGGCTCTTTAGTGCTTCTTGTTGTCCTTCTAATAGGAGGATCTATAGTCACAATAGGATTCTGTGTAGTCTCATCAGAAACATCTTGTAATGAAGGATTCTCACAAGTGACTTCCTCTTGAACTTCACTGTCATTCTGAGCATCCTCACTGTCTGAAACAGTATTGTCTTCAATATGAGGATCCTTAGCAGTATCAGTATCAGTACCTCCATCATTTAGATTGAAACAATTATCCAACTCTAAAGGAGAGTAAAAAAAAATGACTGGTGGTTGTGGTTGGGGCATCACTTGTGCAAATGGAAAAACATCCTCCTGAAAATCACATCTATATGTACAGAGATCTTATTGTACTTAATGTCCAGCAATATATAGCCCTTTTGAAGTTCTGAATATCCTATTAGAATAGCATGAACAGACCTTTCTGCAAACTTATCACCCTTTGGTAACACTAAGGCATGTCAAAAATATCCTAATGTCCTTAAATGAGAGAGAGAAGGTTGTTTGGCATAAAGCATTTCATAAGGACTTTTGTTCTCATTGGTAGATGAAGGTAACTTGTTCATTAAGTAGACAACAACCTTAATACAATATCCCTAAAATCTAATAGGAAAGTGTGATTGATATCTAATAGCTCTAGCAATGTTGAGAATGTGTCTGTGTTTTCTCTCTACCACACCATTCTGTTGAGGTGTGTGAGGACAACTACTTTGGTGTAAAATCCCTAGTTCCTGAAATAATTTTGTGCACTGAGATTTAAAGAACTCAGTACCATTATCATACCTCACAATCTTAACATGAGAATCAAATTGAGTCTTGACCATTAACAGGAAACTTTTGATGGCAACAATGGTTTCATATTTCAATTGCAACAGGTAGGTCCATACAAACTTACTATAGTCATCTACAAATATTAGAAAATAGTGTTTCTTATCCATAATAGGGGTCTTATAGGGACCCCAAACATCCATGTGAACAAAAACATAACCTACAAATAATAGGAAAAGCAAGTCTAGTTTGCTTAGCTAATGGACTAATTGAACATTTAGAAAGAACTTCACTGTCTTTATTGTTTTAAACTAGCTTTAAAATCTTCAGGACTTGAGCAGAGGGATGTCCAAGCCTCATATGCCACAGATTAACATCCCTTAATATTGACCTTGCAGTAATCACTTTCTTCTGATAAGTAACTTTTTGCTTGTGTTATGGTGTAACTTTACCCTTAAACATGTATAAACCTCCATCCTCTTTACCAATCCCCTTCACCTTGCCATTGAAGATGTCCTGAAATACACAGAAGTCAGGATAGAATGATACAAAACAAGAAAATTCCCTTGTTAATTTTTAAACTGATAATAGGCTGAATTTGAAGTCTGGAACATGTAGAGCATTCTTCACAGTCTTGTTATCAAACATAGATGCCTCACCAATGTGACTAATGTCTACCTTGTCTCATGTAGGTAAGTGAACCTGGTTCTTGTGTGATTTAGCTAATACCTGACTCTTTGTGAGTGAATGATTGTTTTCTATAATGTGATGAGTTGCACCAGAGTCTATGATCCAATCCTGAATGAAACTATTTGACACTAAACAAGTAGTTATACCTGCCATGTTGACCTGCTTAGAGTCTTGTCCTTCTTTGTTTAACATGTTTAGTATCTGCTTGTATTCATAATCTGTGAATGCATGACATTTTGCCAAGAATGCCCTGCTTTCATCTTGGCTAGTGGAATGCCCTTGAGAGCAATCATAATAGCTACCAGATGCATTATTTGCTAAGTGTTGTCCTCCATAGTCATTAGAGCTTCCTGTATTTCTCAAATTCATATTGTTAGTAGAGGACTGTCTACTATAACCACCTCCATTGGTAGAGTTTGATGCACTGCGTGTGTTGCCATTTCCATATCCTGATCCTGACTTTCTCATTTGCTTCCAATATTCTGGGTAACCAATCAACTTGTAACAATTCTCCTTAGTATGGCCAGTGAAATGACAAAAGTCACATCTCTTCCCTTTGTAATACTCTCTTCCTTGATTTTTGTTCACATTAAGTGCTATTGATTCTGGCTTCTCTACTGCATTAACAACAACTGATAAATGTTGAATCTCATCTTCAATAGCCATAGCATAAGCCTGATTAATGGAAGGTGTAATTCCCTTTAACAAGATCTGTCTAGCTCCTAGCTTGATCATATGAGTCATTTAAACCACTTAAAAACTGAATTAACCTCTGTTGTTGCATATGATCAGCATAATCTTTCGATTGAGGACATGTACAACAAAGATTTGGTATCACAACATCATATTCACTCCATATTGTTTTCAATTTAGTGAAATAATGTGATACAGAGTCTGTACCTTATGTGAGTGTGGTGAGTTCCCTATGCAGTTGATAGATCCTCATCTTGTTCACTTTGTCAAATCGCTCTTTCAAATCTGCCCAAACTGAAAATGCAGTAGTTGCATACACAATTCCACTGAGTAGATCATCACTAACAATATTTATCAGCCAGGACAATACAATCGCATTGCATGTCTCCTATTGTTCATGAAGTTCATCCTTGTATAATCCTCTAGTACAAGCTCCAGTCATAAAACCAAACTTTCTCTTTCTTAGAAGTGCAATCCTCATCGACCTGCTCCAGATCCCATAGTTCTCTGATCCAATCAATTTTATGGGAATTAAGACAACTCCTGAAGCGTTTGATGGTTCGATGTACAGAGGATCATTTTGATCAATTTTAAGAACCGCCATTGATGAATGCTCAAAAGAAAAATTGTTGAAGAAGAAGAGTCTGCTTTCATCTAAGACTTTTGTTCATATACCACCAGCATCGATTACTCAATGCTCTGATACCATGTGAAAACTATGAGCTAATGAGCTCATCAGTTCATTGATGAATCTGGACAAACATGAATATATAAGAAGAATGGAGAGAATTTTATTGATGTGTAACTGCAACAACATACAAAGTGTGACTCTCAACTAGTGCTTTTATAACTAGGGATTGTGATATACTAACTAGCTATTGATAGCTCATAGTTGAGCAACAAACTCAATGTGAACTATTAACCAACTAATCAGTTAACTAACTAGTGGAAATGTAAACAATGTTAACTAACTAATGAACAGTGAACATTGTTATCTAACTATTGAACTAATTTGTATTTGAACATGTTTCATTTACATTCAATGCCCTTTCTCTCATTCATCAAGGGCCCCAACATTATTCTAGAGGAGAAAAAGATAAACTAAAATAGTAGAGTACTGTTAATTAAATGTTTCTTCTATCCTGGATCATCTCGTTTTGGTTGTGTTGTAACTTGACGGGGCAAGTAAAGGGAGTCATCCTGCTCTTACTTTCAAAATTTGTGAGACTTCCAAGATTGTAGGAGATCGTGGCAAGCGATATTTATTATGCATGTATGTATTTCAAATATCCACTTGGATGTAATGTATTTAGGAAAAAATTACCCCTTACAATTTTGATCCTATTTATTTTGAGATACATGTTTCTGGACGTATCGAAGTACCTAGAGTGTATTCAAGTAAGATACGTAATATTGCAAACTAGAGTTTATCTAAATAATAGCTCAAATGTACACGGAATAAAAGATGTCAAGTTCGAAAAGGTCTTGAACTGTTAAGCCTTTTAACTAGGTATTTGTTTAAACAAAAAAACAAATATTACATTTCCCATTTAAATTGTTTGTTTAAACTTTTTCAAAAAGTACTTTTATTTTTTTTAAGAATGAGAAAAACGAAAAGCAAATATAAATAGAATTTATAAAAAAAAAAAGAAGAGATAAAAGGGTTATGCAAAGAGAGATAAATAAATAAATAAATAAAAGAAACTAAGAGAAGAAAAACAAAACAGGAGGGATTCAATCTTACAACGTAGCATTTGAAGTTTGGCACTCAAACCATGGCACGTAGAGTTAGTTTGTGTAAAATACCAATACATACTTAAAATTTTACACGAATGTCCCCAACCCAGTAAAACTCACATCACTGTGAGTACGTGCATGCCTATTCTCTTTCATTTACCACATCTTTTTTTGTGCGTGTTCTTCAAGCAGCAGCAATTGTGTCGTTATTGCTGGAAGTTTCAGATTTAGCAGAAGGCAATTCAGAGTGATTGTGATGATTTTCTGGCTTAATATTAGACTTGTCATTTCTTTCATCTTGCTTCATTTGTTCTTCTCTACACTCCATACTACAAAATGCTGTATCACCCCTGCATACATATACACCAAAAATAAAATTAACTTATTATATCATACACTACTATTTTCTTATGACCTTCAAGTCACCTTTCGCGTACCTCAACTCAACTAATACCAGGTAGTATATCATATACTACTGTTATTGCTGAGGTTCTTATTTTAATAAAGATAATAATAATAATAATAATAATTGTCAAGTGGCACACAAATAGTTTAATATATGAAAAGAAATCGTTTATTAATATTCATAACATAATCCAATACACCAATAATGTAACAAGTCTTTAAAGAACTAAAATTCTTGTTTAATGAAAGGTATTTTGCTATTTTATGCTATTGACAAAGTCTTGTTTGTTGCTATTCATTTTTAACTTTTAGCAAGTATGGTGGTCTTCATTCCCATACAATTTGGAGGAACGTCTTACATATGTTCAATTCAGAGAAACTTGAAACTATCTATCTTACTTCCTCCATTTTATATTATTTGATCCATAATAATTTGACACATACTTGGAATTTTTTTTAATTAAATTATATTTTACTAAATATATATTATTTATGATATTTTGAAACTTTAAATTTAATTAATACTACTACTATTATTTTATGTAGCTATTTAATACAGCAAGGAAAATAAATTTAAATATTTTTTTTATAGTACATGGAGTTACTCTTTCAACCTCACTTTACTAGGCTCCTGCAATAAAAATATAGATTTCTCTATTTACTCGTCTATTTCAGATTTTACGAATAAATAATTATATATAGGGAAAGGGTCAAATATGCCCCTAAACTATTCGAAAAGGTTTAAATAACCCTCCGTTTAAAGTTTGGCTCACTCATGCCCTCACCGTCCAACTTTTCGCCCATATATGCCCTTATAGACGTTAGTTGGTCTGTTGGACATATCCAGCTCATTTTCCATTTCTTTAAATGCCACATAGAATTGTCATGTCATTTTGACCTTACCACATGTCATTTATATGAAAATGGAAAGGGATCAATTATGTCCCTAAAAAATTTAGACCCATAAATCAACCCCCTTTTAAATAAACTATCCGACCCGTTTTAAACAATTTTGTTTAATTTTTATTTTTTTCGGTAAAATCCCAAAAATGAGTAATTGATTAATAAAAAATATGAAAAAAAATATAAAATTAACGCCAAAAAATTACAAATAAATATAGTAACCTTAAATTCAACAATTCCAATCATTTTTATAAATTTTTAATTTTTTTCGGTAAATCTCAAAAATGAGCAATTGATTAGTAAAATATATGAAAAGTATGAAAAAAAATATAAAATTAACGCCAAAAATTCACAAATAAATACAGTCACCTTAAATCAACAATTTCAACAAAAAAAATTTAATTTTTTTTCCGGCAAATCCCAAAAATGAGTAATTTATTAATAAAAAGGAAAAATATGAAAAAACAAATATAAAATTTACCCCAAAAATTCAAAAATAAATATAGTAACCTTAAATTCAACAATTTCAACAAATTTTTTTAATTTTTATTTTTTTTGGTAAATCCCAAAAATAAGTAATTGATTAATAAAAATAGAAAAAATATGAAAAAAATATAAAATTAATGCCAAAATTTCACAAATAAATATAGTAACCTTAAATTCAACTTATTTTTGAATTTTTGGCGTAAATTTTATATTTTTTTCATATTTTTCCTATTTTTTATTAATAAATTACTCATTTTCGAGATTTGCCGAAAAAAATAAAAATTAAAAAAAATTGTTGAAATTGTTGAATTTGAGGTTACTATATTTATTTATGATTTTTTGGCATTAATTTAATATTTTTCATATTTTTTATTAATCAATTACTCATTTTCGAGATTTATCG
>JAJOOS010080301.1:0-25973 GCA_029582725.1 Solanum chiquidenum | reverse complement strand
TACAATCAGGCGAATTATACAAATTAGGTGAATTATACAAATTAAATGAATAACAAAATTTGGGGAAATTATGGTATGAATCACAATTTTCCAAAACAGTTGATATAACATTTAACATTGTTTAAATGTTGGATAAATTACCTAACTACACATCATTTATTATCATATTTTCTTATTTTTCCTACCATTTCAAAAAATATCAAAAATCTCTTCTTTTCCTATTATCTCCTTTTCCGGATACAGTAATTTGAAATCTAAAACCCATGATTTTCCTTCCTTTTTTTCACGCCACAAATCTCTTCACAGTTACCTCTATTAATTTATTTTTGAATTTCAAATCTTTTCTCTTTTCAATTAATGATTTCAAGTTATTCAAGAGGTAGATTTTCTTTTCATTAATTCAATTTTCGATTCCTTTTAATTTTTTTAGTTTTTTTTAGTTTTTTCATCTTAAAAAATTATTGAATCTATTAGTTCCGGTCTCTTTACTGAAACGTCAATGTACTCGATAACTTGATTGTTCATTCATTCATGTACATACTTGATAACTTAGTTATAGTTAGTTGTTGATTCATACATGTTGTATTAATACAATTTGTCGACAAGTTTAATTCAAAATTTGAGAATTTTTTTGGAATAAATGGAAGAATTTTTTGTAAATATTATAGTATTTATCAATCTACTTAATATTTTAGAAATAGTAATGTATCATGAGTAATATATCCATCTCGAGATCATAAATTAAATAATTGACTTGACAACACAATACATCTAATTTCATATCTTTCATTATCATATCTATTTACACTAAAGTTAACGTTATAAATAGTAATGTATCATGAACTATTTTTATGGGCATGATACATAAATACATAAAAGTTGATAATCTTATTGTATCAAATACATTATTATCAACTACAAAATGATACATTTATAGATACACTTTATTTCAGCTTACATACACCCTTCTTTCACAACCTTATTGTATCAGATACATTATTATCAACTACAAAATGATACATTATATAAAAAATGTATTTTATCAACTTGAAATCTTCCACGTTTGCATATTTATCTTTCAAGTCAAACAATGTATCTTCTTCCAGAATTATAGACTGAATAAAGATACTCAGATAATGCAATAACCTGTTAACATTAAAAAAATTAGTGATACATTCTATAAAACAATTATTTCTATGTATCTATCACAAGCAATCAAACAACTAGCTTATACTTAATATGAAGTACAATATATATATATATATAATCTGATACATACCCTCATTCTTGAACATTTTGATACTTTTACAACAAATTACATGTATAATAGTATTTCACAAACACAATAAGATACAAAAATAGTAAAGTATCATGCTAAATATTTGGTCATGATACAATAATTTAAATTAATACTACATGTATCACACAGTAATGTGTCAAACTCTAAGCAAACACTTTACGTGGAAAATTTACTTATTTAATGTATCTAATTAATAGAAATATAGTACTTATCAATTTATACAAGATACATAAATACTAATGTATTACGATTAATATAGTCATCTCAATAACACAAATCAAAAATCGAATTAACAACACAATATATGTAATTTTATACCTGTGATTGTCAGATCTATTTAACTATGAAATTAAAGTTCTGATCTGTTTTATACATTACAAATTTAGACTCATATTTTTTTCAGATACCTAAATGTCAAATCTTTTTTTTGCTGAAGAAAACCCCTAATGACAAATTAAAGGAGGGTAGATCAAACTCCTGCCGCTTGAAAACACAAATATAGTCATAGATGTTGAACCAACATGAAGACATGTACAACAGAAAGTTCAATTAGATGGAGAACCCCGTGAGTGGAGAAAATTTGGTCAATATCTCAACTTCCTTCTCTACTGATTTTTGTTTCTTTAGTTTTCATTATGAACTTTCGGAGTTAGCCACCTATATTTTGTCATCTTTGGAAGATGGCCCATCGCAATTCTTTATTTTGATTTCGCTTCAGCTATCTTTTTGTTGGTTCTGTTGGCAACCTTGGCAAATGCCGCTCGATGTGATTGCAAGAAAATTGAGAGAAGAAAATTTGAATTTTGATTTGATTGAATCTGTTAAGATTTGGAAGAGATTGAAATCAACTAGATTAGCATGATTTGGGGAACTCATATTCAATTCAATATTCTCTTTCCTTTAAAAGTGTAACTGATTTTGTTTTAATGTATTGGATTTAATGTATCCGACTTCTTTGATATGTATCTGGATAACACTGATTTTGAGAGATTTTTGTAAATTAAAAAAAAATAGGGATAAAATGTAATTTAGGTCCTTAGACTATGGGATTTAGGTAAGTTATACTTAAATGTTTACTATTCTGCACAATGTTTTACAATATAAGACACATCTTTTCTTAGCTTTTAGCCCATGCCTTTAGATGGATCAACTTGAACTGTGCCCAAATGACTATGTGAGTCCATTCGGCCCACCAAATCAATCCTTATGTCTTAACGGGTTTGAAAAAAGAGCAACTTTCACATATAGCAAACACAAAATTCATATTTCAAACACAAAATTCATATTTGTATGTTATGACAAAGTTTGCATAATTGCGCTCCATAGTAAACATATTTATGTATAATTCGCTATACATATACAAAAAAAATAGTTGTATAATTCGCTATACATTTACAAAGAAAGTAGTTGTATAATTCGCTATACATATACAAAAGAAAGTAGTTGTTTATAAAAGATCAATTGTATAATTTGTGTATGTATAAAACGAGAAAGAGAGAAAGGCAAAAGAAAACTGGGCAGAAAAATATTTGTATTGTATAATTATAAGTGTATAGGACGAAGATATATGTATTTATATGTGTATATACAATTTTCTCTCGCTTTATACAAACAGAAGCACAATTTATACATTTCGTTTATGTTTGTATAAGCGAGAGAGGCGAGGGTGGTGAGAGATATTTGGGAGAGTGGCGAGCGAGATCTGGGAGAGGGGAACGAAAATATATGTATATATACAATTTCCTCTCACTTTATACAAACACAAACACATTTTATACATTTGTGTTTGTATAAAAGCGAGAGAGGCGAGCGAGATTGCCACCAAACGAGAGTGGCGAGCGAAATTCCACCAGGGAGAGTGGCGAAAATAGCAATAGTTTGCTATAGGGTACAATTAAATCAAAGTATATTTATAGCATTTAATTTGAATTAATAGTTTGCTATTATATATAATTTTCCCTTGAAAAAATTACTGAAATACATGTCTTATGTTTCCCTTATTTCTAATATTCCCTTCTATTTCTAAAAACCTCTAAAATCCCTTATTTCTCTCCTAATTCTGAATTATTTTATAATGTATTCGAGCTAGTTTTTAATGTATCCGAGCTACATATTATGTATCAAGTTTATTTTATAATGTATCCGAGCTACATATTATGTATCTGATATGTTTTACTTTTTCAGAAATTAATGTAATTACAAACTAAATAAAAATAAATTGTAATTTCATATTAAAACTATGTGATTCCTAAAATTTATACTTTAGTAAATTTGGGCTTATTGTGAGCTTCATCTTAAATGTAGCCCATATATCTTTGTGTCTAGAAGGAATATTACTATGTTCATAATTTCTAGGTATAATTTTTGGTATAAATTTCTTCTTCATGTGTAGTAATAGACACACATACAATATCTTTTTATTGATTTTTCATAAACCCCTGATCTTCAACACCTTTGGATATTTTTTAATATAATCATATAAATAAAGGTCTTGAGAATTATATTGTACATACTTCAAAGGAAAAAGAAACTTATTCTATATTGCTCTATTCTACTATATTGTTTCTCTCATTCTTCACATTATTATTTGGACTTGAATTATCAAAAGAGCATCATTTTTATTAAAATTTTAAAAACTAAGGATTTATGATTTTGATCGTAAATAAATTTAAAAATTTATAGTTGTCACATAATTAAATAGGTAGTGGAAATTACATTTCTAGGAATAATAATTATAGAAATTATTTTGATAAATTAAGTAACTTTTTTTAAAGGCAAAATAAAAAAATAAATAACGACTATGATGTTCAATGATTAGAAAGGTAGAAACAGAGTGACCATCTAAATTTTTAACTATTAATATTATATGGTGATACATTCTTATTATTATTCTTTTTAACTATAAATTAACACATGATTTTTAGGGGCCCAAATTTCTTTAATGTAGAGTTTTTTTTTCAATATGTTTTTAATAAAATATTATTGAAGCATTTATAGCCGCTATATTCTTGTTAAAAGTGACGTATTAAGGATTTAAATATCTAATCATACTAGACTTGTTATTCGTTATCATAGATATTTTATTTTTAAATGTACCTATATGACAACATAATAATAATATTATTATTTATTATAAAAAAGACGTATCATTGCTAAAATGACAATTAAGAATTTCTTGTCAGGTGCTATCATTATAGTTAATTTCAATGTCAGAGTAAACAAAATTAATTATCTTTCTCATGCTGGATAAACGAACAATTCTTTCACCGCGTTCTACTTTCTTAGGGAAATGAGAAAGATGACAAGTCATCTCTACTTCCAGCCCTTAAAATTTGAGTAAAGCTAAGATAATTTTAGAAAAGTATATTATCTCTCAAGTTTTAAATGCTAATAAAAAGTACTCCATCTTAATTACAAATCAAACTTTCACTCATTATATACTACGTACCCAATCGATCAATATTTGATATATTCTATGACAATTTAATTTAATGGTGTGCACAGATTTTTGCGTAATTATAATTATATAACACATATGCTGTCACGAAACCACTAATTATACAAACCCTTTAATACATTCTAATTAGCCTTAATTAATCATATACTTTTTTGTTGATTAATTTCCTTTACCACTTTTTGGTTACTATTCATTTCCCAACTTGCATCTCCATGCAATCGTACTAGCTTGAGTTAGAATTTTGTTTGTTCGAATTATTGGAAAACGCACTAAAATTGAAAAGGCCATGACATGGATAAAGTGTGGAGCTAGACAGGGTTGAGGGGTCATCTGATTCAAAACAAAATTGATGAAAAATTATATTATTTATCATGTATATATAATAGATATGAATCCTTTTTGATATCTTCGAATATTTATTTTTTCATATTTTAAATTTCTTTAGTTATAATACTGTTTTCGACACGCGTTCATCACTAGCTAAGATCAAAACAGGACCCCGACAGTCATACGTTAATTCCATGTCAGTACAAACTCACATATGTAAAAAGTGTGTGTAACCCTGTTTAATGATATTGACTATTCATCGTTTTGTAGTCCCACGTGTATTCAAAATCGTAATACATAAATATGTCGTTCAATTTAACTTCTGTTGATATTCTTTTAAATTTTAGATGTGTATAAAGTTGAACAAATAGACACAATGTCTTACATGACATATATAAATCGGTTCGAGTATGTATCTCGCGCAAATTGTTACGTAGGATGCCACGAAGGACGACGTGTGTTTACACGTTGATCAACTTTGTATAAATAAACACTTAAATGTGTATAAAGTTGAACAAATAAACACAATGTCTTCCCTAACATATATGAATCAGTTCGAGGATATCTCACGCGAATTCCTACATAGGACACCACGAAGGACATGAGTGTTTAGTCTTTACTTGTTCAACTTTATATAAGCTAAGTAGACACTTAAATTTGTATCTATAAATTTAAACAAACAGACACAATGTCTTACATGACATATACAAATCAGTTAGAGTGTATCTCACGTGAAATATTGTTATGTAGGGCACCAAGAAGAACATATGTGTTTACTTGTTCAACTTTATAGAAGTTCAAGTGTCTACAATCATGCATATCTATAATTGAAAGTCATATCTATATGTCAGTTTAAGACCAAGTTATAGGACACGTATATATACTATGCCGATATTTATTCTAACTATACAAAAGTAACTAAAGTTGGCAATGTACTAGGACGTACACCTTATGTCGTGGTAGTGCATGAATAATATATAGTATGTCATTTTCACAAAGTGACTAAATACAGAACATGTTTTAAGTCCATATGGGTTAGGAACATGACCAAACTAAAGTTAAATAGCATATTGCTCTTGTCCTGCACCTAACCATTCACACATATATATATATTGGAGTACACAACATGTCCCATGTAGAATAAAAGTCAGGCATAAAGAGACATAAGTAAATATTAAGACTCAATTCAACGGCTTACAACAAGAAAATGAAAATCTGAAAGTGCCTATCTTCATAAACGGAACATGTAATGTGTGAATATGAATTTAGTTAAATCCCAATATAGATACTGAATACCAAGTGAGAAATAATCACTTCACCATACCCCCCTAAACTTACACATATTTAATTAAATCCACCTCCGAGTTTCATGGATAATAGAAGGCAGGTGGTTGATATCGCATTGAAGTTTGACTAATCTAGATTCACATCTCATAAGGTTTCATTTGGAGGAAGCGCTTCACCTTGATCTTGCCATACAAACGTAATTAAGTAATTGTCCTTCTATAAGACCATAAAGAAAATTGCATTTTCTTTGAGACACATATGATAATGAGATTTTTTTCTAGAACGTGATTGGTTTCTAAGATCACTTCCATTAAAGAAAATATAATTTTTATATTGTTGGTTGCTTCTTTACTTGGTAGTGACTTTATAATATAAACATGTATTTTCTATTAGATCGAGATTGAACTCTAGATTTTAGTCTTAGTAATATAATTAATTCTAAGTTATGTCAATGTTTAAACGTTGTTGTTGACTTGATCAAAATGATCATTCTCGCTATCTTTTCTTGCATGTCATATACATAATTTGAAGATTTCAATTTCATGAGACATATAATTATGAATTGATCGAGAGAGAGGACAAAGATGACCTAATTATTTTAAATATTTTTACTGAAAATTCTGACTCTGATCCGTTACTATTCATAGTATTTTGCAACTTTGAGTGGATTGATTTAAGTTTGAATTATTGGACAGCTCATGACAAAGAAAGAAAAGAAAACAAACACTAAACCAAAAAATAGTACAGTAATAATTGAAAAGGTATATATTATCAACTTGCATGACATGCATTTGCTAAGAAAAAGGGACTCGTCCTCATATTAGAAGTGCATGTAATTCCCTTTAATGATATTGACAAATCATAATTTAATTTTGAGAATTATCATAGAACAAAAGATATTTTAAGCGTAAGGACAATTAACTTTATGTTGAAATCAAAATAAAAGTATTTGAAGTTGATAATATCATCATTGTGTATATTCAACTCAGGTACACAAGTCACTTAGTTAATTATATATACAAATACATAAGTGGGAATATTCATGGAGAACTTGTGTAAATTCTACTAGTTTAGGGGCTAATTACTTATATATGCACTTTAATTTACAATATTATGTATTTTTACCAGATTTTGAGTTGTTCATATACATTTGGATACATACATGGGATCAAATTTAGATGTAATTTGTTCTAGATACATTGTATCCAAGTGGATTCGCATGTATCTGGGATACATAACGAATCTCGCTCACCTCTCTCCCATCTCGCTTGCCACTCTCCCATGTATCTGGTATCCCAGATACATACGGATCACGTCAAATACATGTATATATCTAGTATGTATCTAGTGTGATTCGCATGTATATGAGATACATATGAATCTCACTCGCCTCCCTCACCATCTCGCTCACCTCTCTCCCTATTTTTTGTGTATTTGATAGCAAAATACATATATCTAAGTGTATTTTCCTCAATATATGGTAGAAAACTCTTATTTAGTGTTAAGATACGTAATATTTTGAAAGTATAGATAATAATAGTATATATGATAGCGAAGTATATCTAATTATGTAGTTTTTTCGATATTCATCAATAGCAGCTCCATTGACCCGTTTGACACAAAAGGGTCATGACGACATTCATCTGAATGAGAGGCACAACGTTTAGCTGGATCAAAATAATAAAACATAAATATGTCATGTTCGACGAGTTATATTGAATTCTAAATTAATTTTTTTTAGATGTTTGATGAATTTTTTTTTAAGACAAATACAATATTTAGATGGCCGATCATGAAAGTCGTATGATTTAAATTTTTACATAACTATTGTAGACTTATATATATATATATACACACTGAATTTAAATTTATATACAAGCTAGTAATACTATAGTACAATCTATCAGCCTTCCATAGTGTTAACTAGCCCTTCAATATTTTTTTCAATCTCAATATATTAATCATTCCTTTTCTTTTAGTATATATGTAAAAAAAAAACATAACATGTTTTTATTTTATATAATTTAGAAATAATTAAATTTTAAATTTCTTATTTTATATTTAACGATACTCAACATTTATAGTCACACAAATATGTCCTCTAGATTAGTAATTAATTAATCTTTTAGTAGTTACGCTGATGAATAATCGACAATATTATTGGAACTAAGGTCTAAGTACTTCAAATACTGCAACTTATCCAATGAAGAAGTGATGTTGCCTGTTGTATTACTGCATTCCACACCTCTCCAAGAACAACATATATTCATCATTTCCCCATGATGAAAGAAGATTATATTCATCTATATATGAGACCTCATTTGAACTCGAGAAGAGCTTCCCTCTCCTTTGTTATGCACAAAATTTTCGTATTATTCCCTCTTGACATTAATCCAAAAGCAAAGCTTTGATGCATGATCAGTATTGATAGATAAATCAAAAGTAAATCAATTGGTTTGTTGTGTTCTTTTTTCATTGGTTTGTTTCTTTGTTTGTCATGTTTAGTTTCACGTACTAAACTTGCAAAGTCATTTGTTTGTACGAAACCTTACCCATACTTTTGTGAAGGTAGAGAAGTTGTTTTTGAATATTAGACAAAGAGGCGTTAGGAATAAATCATAAAGATTGTTTTGTTTTTTTTCTAATTGTGCAACCAACTTAAGTTTAACGTCATAGTCAAGTGACCCTACTTTGATAAGATTAAAAAAAAATCATAACATTTTAACATCTAGTTTTCTTCTACTTTGACAAGTAGCATAAACAAGAACCTGGAGTCAAAAAGAAGATGGATCTATTTGATTTTTATACCAAAATCAATTAGGTGTTGATAAAGGTAATATCAATAATGTGAATGTGAATTGAGAAATTCCAAGGGCCAGAGCTAAAACATTTCATTTTTTTTAAAAAAAAAATTTAATCTTTATAATAGTGATGTTCGGATCAACTTGCACACACCTTAATTTTTCTAGCCGCACTAAAAAAAAATACAAACTTTGTCCATCAAAATGGTTTAATTTTTTCTTCTTCTAGGCTAATGGCAATAAAGAGCAAATTTGGATCTTCCAAAATGAAGCTTAAGTTCCATATAACTTGACTTGGTAACAACTATGGCCTTTTAATCTTGAGCGTGCGTAAGTAGTCACTTAAACTTGTATAAAATTGGACAAATAGACACATTCGTTCTACATAACACCCTACATGACAATTTTGTATCCTAAGCATCCTACATGTATTATGTCACATAGGACACGTGTGTCTACTTATTCAATTTTATACAAATTTAAGTGTCTACTTGTGCACACCCAAAGTTGGAGGGTATAGTCACCCACTGAAACCAAGTTAAGGGTCATATATTACTTCTGAAACACGAATAAAGTAGTTTAAGAACAAATATGAATCATCCACGAAGTTCAAAGCCAAATTCATTTAAACTCTAAGTATTTTATGTAAATCCAACTAAATATAATTAAGTTTCACTAACTATGAATAACCTTTGTGGATAAATACATGTCAAAGTACATCAATTTAATCAATTGAACGTGTGAACTTTTTTTTTCTTTAATCCTAACTTCATTATATATAGTTTTTATTGTCTTTCAATGTTTTTAACTTGATTTATCCAAATCAAAATTAGAATGGTTGCTATGTCAAATTGTAGGAGATCTTTTAGTCAAATTAATCAAAAATTATTTGGTTTTAGGTAGGAGAGAAATAAAAATAATTTTCCTTTGATAATTGTATCTAGTTTATCTGTAAAAGCATAACAATTGTCACATACACCCCTAGACTATATGCCTCTACACGCGATCTATCTGAGTCTATTCTAAGAAACTTGGGAACACGTATCAACTAGTTAGACACTTAAACTTCAATAAAAGTGTCTATTAAACGCAAATGCACACAAGTCATAAATAACTCAAGCGCGTGGTCTCAAGTGCTTCCTTTCTGTAAAAGCAAACAAATAAAAGTCCGCCACGTCTGATTTACCTCCAGGTAAATTTAAAAAAAATCATTTCTTTATTCATTTCATGTTCACCTAAATATGAAAATTAATGAAGGAATCGAAGATGTTCAAAAAGCTAGTTGTTAGATTTAAACGATTAGAGAGTTAATGGGCAAAACACATCTAACTACTCCATTATTTTTCGCGAGTTTTACATCCTATCAGTTGTTCCCCTTTTATATCTAAACTAGTGTACTTGTTCGCGCTTTGCGCGGTTCTAAAAAAATATAATATATGAATTAGTATTAATTAATATTATGATTTTAATTATAATGAAACGCCTCTTCATGATTTTACTATATTTTAATAGATATATATCTTTTATTGAATAAATATATTTGAGACATTAACACCGTATATGAAATTATTTATTCAAATTAATGTATAATATTAAGTTAAACCTAAGAGACAATCTAATAGCATGTTTGGCATGACTGTTGGGAGGCCAAAAGTGTTTTTTTGTGAAAAACAATTTTTTAAAAATAAATATCAGTGTTTGATAAATTCTTAAAATTGCTTTAAATGGAAGCAGTAGGAGTTTTTCTGTTGTTGGGAAAAAACTAAATATTTCTGCTTCTTACAAAAAACAAAAGCAGGAGTAGAAAATTATTTTTCTTGAAGACTAAAATATTCCTCTCATATATACATATTTATAAATATATCCCTTATTAATTAATTAACATATCTCATAAGTTTGGTTAAGTTTCATTCAAAAAAAAAATTATGTTTATATAATAATTTTTATTTTATTTATGTTTATCAATTATTATTACTTTACATTTTATATATTATTTTACGTTTTATTTTACAGAATCAGAATTAAATGTAACAACAACATTTTTGTAGGATTAAAAATATGAAGGACTTTATTTTATTTTTGTGGTGCATTTATCATATATAGTGGTTTAATTTGTGAAATGGTTTTCAAATTTATTTTTCTTGAAATTTTGAATTATATTTAAGTCATCATGTTAATATTTAATTAATTTATTTATGTATAATATTGATTGAAAATTTGAATATGTATATTTTAATTTAATTTTAAAAAATTAATTAAAAATTTTCTAATAAATATTTAAAATAGTTTCTCTCTATAAAATAATCTTAATATTAAAAGTACATTGATTCTTGCCATTTTTCGTAATTTGACTCTCAAAGGAACTTTTAAAAAAAGATTAGTCAAACACGATTTATTTATCAAAACCACTTTTCAAATGAATTAGTCAAACACAGATTTTTTTCAAAAGAACTTTTTAAAAAGTCATTTTAAAAAAGTGCTTTTAGAAATAAGCAGTAATACCAAATAGGCCCTAACTTTATTTAATCTTTTATAAACAATCTAATATGATTTTAAGATGTAAAAAAAAAAGAAATTAGAATATTGAAAATGTAAATATACCCTAATTACCAGTTAACATGTGGAATGGGAAGTTACCATATTAATTAAATTATGAAATACTTAATGAATTTAGGTATTTATTTTTTGAACTTTTGATTAAGAACTTTTAGGAGTACTAAGTAAGAATAAAGTTAAAACAACTAAAATCTCATAATTTGTATTTATATCTATTAATGACTATCATACAAATAAAAACATTCCAATTAAATTTTAAGTCGCATATAATATTAAGAAGTGGTATATGAATTTAAAAAAATTGTCTTCCAAGCGAAAATCAAACTTCTAAAATGTAAAAGTAATAAAAATAAATGATATTTTCAATTAATTTTGTAGACATTTTGTTTCGATGTTTATGTTCTTGCATATAGTTCATAACATCTCTAACAATATCTATCTAAACAAAATAAATAATTATTTTTAGGGAAAAGATAGAATATCAAGAGGCAGAGGCAGAAATTATTAGTGATTAATTATTATTTTTAAAATTGATGCACATTAAAAATCTTCCTTGGATTGATGCTAAGGAACAACTTTTCACTTCTTCTTTAGGAGTTGTTGCACAAAGATGAGCAAACTTATGGAGAAGAATTTTCTTGTGGATTGACTCTTGTCAAAGAAATATTTAATTTATTAAACTAATTAGTTGATTTTTTTTTTATAATTAAAATAATTTGATGTGAATTATATATTATTAATTAATTAAGAATAAAAGCTACGGAGAATGAAGATGAATTTTTAAAACAAATTAATTAAAAATAATAATAAACAAAGGATCAATAAATGTTTTAGGCAAAAAAAAAGGTGTTACGTCACTTTTCTTATATATATATATATATATATATATTATTTGCAGATGAAAGAAATACCCACAGTTTATAAGGATGTGATTTGTTTTGGGAACATGTACAAAATTCAATATGAAATTAATATAATAATTCTTGAAATTACAATAGAAAAGTTAACCCATAAAAGAAAATATTAATTTAAATCTACATTTATAATTATGTACAAACTTGTAACAAATAATAAGTGTAACAAAATTTGATATATTGCTGATAATGACTATTTTTTCAAGCTTGAATTTGGACAAATACTTTTCACTAGTAAAATCATATGTCAATTCTTCGTTATTTTCTAATAATAAAAAATTGCATCAGAATAGTACGTAAAATCAATAATTATGCCAAAATCAAAACAAAGGACAAACTTCTTCTTTTTTCTGAAAAAAGAGTTTCAAATGAAAAAAGAGCAAATTAACACTAATGAAAGCTATGAAAATGAAAGTAAGAATGTTATACACTGAAAATAATTTTCTTTAGTATTTATAGTAATAAAAGAATAGTAACATAACGTAAGAGAAGTCCAATGAATTTGAGTATAATTATAAGTAAATGAATATTAAGTACATTAATAGTGCCTAATTACATTTGTACAGTAAAGGGGTTCAAATTGGTATTAAAGTGCCTCAATGTGGGCTGCATTCATTTGGACATTTTCTGAAATCCCATATTTATAATTGGGTGTTATGAAGGTTTTATTAATAGTCCTTTAATTAATTAATAGAAGAAATCAACCAAAAATGTAATTAAAAATCAGAAAAATGGCAAAACAATGAGAATAAATATAAATTCAAAAGCTGGCCATAGAGAGGTGTCGCGTCACCGTTTCTATATCTTGCTTTATATTAATATATAGATTCTTTTATATTATAACTCATCTAGATGACCTTAAGGATTTTAGGAAACAATCAAACACGGAAAATAAACCAAAAAAAAAGGACTAATTGCAATCTCTCTAAATTCTATCAATAAAATATCTGCATAATTTTAAATTAATGTGATGTGACATTATTTTGTTTCTAGTTAAATCCACACCATTCACACAATTAAAAGCATCCATATACTTTATAGTTATCTCGCTTATTTTTATTATCGCTTTCGATATGAAACTTTGTTTATAGATTCTAAAATTTTTTTTTGTCAAACTAAGTATGATAGTAAATCGATCTATAGACAGGTAAAGGCAACAAAGACCTTATAGTCTTCCCCAAAAAATTTCACATCATTAGGAGCATCTCCAAACTTTATATGTATATAGTTTATTTTTCTTATTAATTTTTAATTTAGGTCTTTGTTTGCTTCTTGCAACAACGAAGAAAAGAAAAGAAATATTTATTCAAAATCTTCAAATGAGGTCGCTCTTGCAATTGGAATATATAAGCAATAAATTTGGATCTAAGCTCAATCTCAAAAGTTATTAATCTCTTTATCAAACATGCATATCCAATTACGAATGGACTAGAAATACAAGCTCTAAACGATTCATTTTGGCTTCAAAAGCAAGGACTTCACGATTTGTATATATCTAATTCATTGAAATTTCATCCAACAAAATGGAAGAACTATAAATTTCCAAAATAATAAATAGAAAAAGCTCAAAGTGAGAATTGGCCTAGACTATATATAAGGAGAGAAACAATCTTTCTTTCAACCAATGTGGGACTTAACACTCTTCTGCATGTCAAAAGGCGTAAACATATCTGTATAGTTTTAAATTAATGTTCCATTAATAGTATTTTTCAATGATGTTTTTTTTCTTGATAACTTTTAAATATAGTACCCTTTTAAAGTACTCATCTAGCTAGGTGACCATAAGTATTTTAGGATACAACCAATCATTAAAAATAAAACAAAAACAGGAATTAAAGCATTTCTTACCCATTGGCACACAAGATTATGAACACTCAAATAAATCATCTGATCATGGAATAATTGCAATCTCTCTAAATTATAGCAATAAAATATCTATATAATTTTAAATTAATATGATGTGACATTATCTGTTTTTCGTCAAATTTGTACCATTCACATAATTTAAAGCATTCATATATACCTTATTGTTATAGCTTATTTTTCTTATCTACTTCCGAAAATAAATGAAAGTTTATTGTGTGACATCCTAACATTCGTATATTTATGACCACCAATGTCCACACTTTATATGTACATAGTTTATTTTTCTTATCAATTTCTAATGTAGATTTTTGTTTGCATAAATGCATCTTAAATTCCAACAACAAAGAAAAGAAAACAGACATTTATTCAAAATCTTCAAATGAGGTCGTTCTTGCAATCGGGATATATAAATAAGGGATAAATCTTGGACCTAACTCAACCTCAAAAGTTATTATTCTTTTTATCAGACATGTGTATCCAATTACAAACAGACAAGAAATCCAAGCTCTACGCTATTCATTTTGGATTCAAAAGCAAGGACTTTGCGATTTTTATAAATCTATTTCATTGAAATTTCATCCAATAAAATGAAAGAATTATAAATAACCAAAATAATAAATAGGAAGAAAAAAAACAAGGTGAGAATTGGCCTAGACCAAGTAAGGAGAGAAACATTCTCTCTCAACCAACGTGGGACTTAACACTCTCCCACATGTCCAAGAGCACGAATAACATAACACAGGAACTCAACATTATTAAATACAATAATAAGTAATGATATGTCAATTTTTCATTGGAGTACGATAAAGCCATGTGCTTTTACTAAACTCGTTATAAAAACAAGAAATAAACCATCAACCTAGCTCACGAGATCAGAATTGCCCAATTTCAGTTACGGAGATCAAAACTAATTTCCTCAACCAGTATGAGACTTTTTACAATGAGCAACAGCATCCTCAATTGAACCTTCACTCTCTGAAGTAAAACTACTTCTCTTGGAGAAATTCATCTCATAATTGGAGTTAAAGGAACAATCAAATGATGACCTTGAAGAAAAATTAGTTGAAGAGAATGACCTTGAAGAACTTCCATTTCTTGATTTTTGTTGCCACTTGAATGACCTTGAAGACACACTTCCAATGTTATTAGTACTTTTCAATGGGATTATTTTCTTGGAAACATTCATGTCTTTACTAGAACAACAATTCCCATTTCTACAAGAAGATTTACTAAACAAAGATTTGAGCTTTTGAGTGATTAAAGAATGTTTAATGAACTTAATCCACACTTTCTTAGGACTTATTTTATGATCATTTGGACTAAGTTCAAAAGATTGTGATGGTGAACTAATTGTGAAATTGATGGCGGAGCTCGTGAGTAGGTTGATCCGTTTGCCAGAACCTAGGGGTCTTTTTGTAGAAACTTCCATGCAAAAGCTTTCTTCTAAATCTTCAAAGAGTTGTGTTTGAAGGATTTTTTGGTGAAGCGGAAGGAGTCTGCCTCTATAAAAGAGTTCATCAGCAGGGGAAGTTGTGTTATAATTGGTAATTGAAGCCATTTGAAACTCAAATTCTCTGTTTTGAGAGGCAGAGTTTACTTCAATGTCTATGTATTCTTCACCTAAGTGGTTTATTGATGATGGAAGAGGATTTTTGGCCATTTTAATAGGAAAAAATGTGTGTATTTTTGAAGTTTAGATGGTGTCAAGAGAGATATTGGGTGAATATTAGTTTCACCCCTATATATATTTATTGGATACGTGGAAAACAAAAGAACAAGAAACATAAATAAACAAAAGATAAAGAACAAAACAATAAGATAGGATTTAATTGACAAGCTGAGCTTCATGCCTTTGTATTTTTCAAGCACCCACTCAATGATTAAAGGTTCAGCCCAATCCTCTAAAGTATATGGTGATTGGACGAGTTATAATTTCATCGATTACTTTGACACTTCTAATCATAATGAAGTCCACTTAAATCGATACGATTTAAGTGGAGCCAATTCGGAAGCTTGTTATGCACAAATATTTTACGAACATGTAAAACATATTATGAAATAATATAATGCAGTTTTCTCTCGAAAAATAAAATAAAATCGGAAGCTTGTTTGTTGAGTTTTAAGAGGTTTGAAGTAAATTTGGGCTTATTGTGAGCTATGCAAGCCCATTTACCTTCAGCCCATCACGCTTAAATATCTCTCTCAAGCTTTTAGATTGAGTTTTTTCTTTGGAAACTTACGGAAATCTCACTAGTTTAGGAGCTAATTGCTTAGATACATGCTAGTTTAAAATATTACGAATTTTACCAAATTTTGGTGCGTCCAGATTCATGTATCTGGGAATACATGGATTCAATATTAGGTGTAATTTATTCTAGAAACATTGTATCCAAGTGAATTTGCATGTATCAAGGATACATAACAAATATCGCTCGCCTCCTTCCCATGTTGCTTGTCACTCTCCTATGTATTTGGTATCCCAGATACAAGTGAATCACACCAGATACATACAAATACATGTATTTAGTGTGATTGATATGTATTTGTGATACATGACTATCTCCCTCCCCGTCTCGCTGACCTCTCTCCCTATTTTAGTGTGTTTGATAGAAAAAAAATATGTATTGAGGTGTATCTTCCTCAATATATGATAGTAAACTCTCACACCATTTGTTAGACGTTGAGGGTATACGTACATCGTTTGTTAGGTGGTGCAAATATATATACACCACCTTTAATTTTTAACGAAGAATATACACATTCTAAATCGAAAGTTAAAAGGTATTTTTTTTCCCTTTTACAATTTTTTTCTTATTATATAAAAGGGATTCAATATAGAATGCGTTAATGGCTTTAGTAGTTCTAATTCCTAGTATAGGCATGTGTTAATAGGAGCTTGGAATTTATTTGGAAAAAAAATAATAATTTATAAGTGCATTCTCTACTTTCCTTTTTATACGCACCAACTATTACTTGGATATTTAACTTTGTCAATTACCAAATAAATACTTCTATTAATGAAAAGAATATGTCGAGAACCCCGCATGATGTTACATAAATTGTGATGAAGATATCATTGAATATAATACTCCAAATATGTCATAAAGTGGGACTGCAATTTTTTATTTATGATGAAAATTAGTTGGATTTGTCATAACTCGCCAAGTATTTTTCAGCCTCAACTTATTTAATCACATTCTTTCCATCTCTCTCCTATTTTTAAAATTTACGTATCTTAGTTTGATTAGGTATAAAGTTCTAAAAAAAATTACAAAAAAACTTTAAAATTTTATTTTCTTAAGCTTAAAAAAATGCGGCTTGCAAATAAGAGATAATCTCGATAAAGGCCCCCCCAAAGTATAAAAAGTGAGTGAAATAATATCAAAATCCCACAACTTATCGTAATGTATACCAAATATACCTTTTATGTTTTGTTTGTTTTAAATAAGCAACTTAGGATATTGATCGTAAATAGTTATTTCATTTCTCTTAATTTATGTGAATATGTTTAACTAGACTCAAATTTTTTATTTTTTATTTTTTAAAAAAACTTTTGGTACTTACTGTTTAAAATAATCAATAGAAATATATGTTTCATTAAAATTGAAAGTTTAAAATTAAATTGTATTAAATATTAAAAAAAATGTCATTTTTTAAGATCAACTCTCGAAATCAAAGAGTATCACGTATGTTGTGATGGTGGAATATTAAATATAGAATTGACATCCTTTTTTAACCGATTAAAAAGAAAAAAGACAAGTAAACTAAACCAGAAGGATTATGTTAATTTCTAATAATAGATTATTATTTTTCTCTTTAATTTGCTTCTTCCCTAAATAAGAATTGAAATAAAGCTAGTAGACCTTATTTGTTCTTCCACACATTCCTATAGAGACCTGGGAGTGGGGGGGGGGGATTGGGGGTGTCTTTAGAGACCATGCAGGACAGTGGTAAATTAAGGCAAAGTACTATTAAAACACATACACACAAAAAAAAATGTACTACCTCATAATTTGAATCAAGTAATAGTTAATACTACCTCATAGTTAAATTCATTTATTCCTTCAACGATTTGTGGGTTAGATTCTCTATCTGCAATTTGAACGTGGGAATTATTCGAAATTATTCTCATACCTTTAATAATTAAACATTTTCTTAGATAAATTTGGTATATTAATTAGTTTAATGCACTATTACAATGTCTTTTTTCCATATACATAGCTCAAATCTGAAATCTCTGATTAAGGGTCAAGCTATTACAATATCACTAACTTGGGTTCGAAAAAAATGTTTTTAAAAAATTATTCAAGAAATTTTATTTGACACCCCTAATTTTTCTTCTTTTAGCCAAAAAATTATTGAGTTCGAATGTTCAATAATAATTTCAAATTGAATCTGCTGACGTTGTAAAAAAAAAAGGAAAAGCAAGATCCTATGAGAAAAGGAAGAATCTTTCTTTATATAAAATAATAATATATATATTAATATAAAGCAGGAACATAAGGCCGTTGATGTGGCATATGTTATGAATCAACCTCGGCTCGACAGAAACTTTGACGTCACAAAATCAATTATTGGGCCAAAAAGGTTGATTTGGGATTTAGGCCCAATTAGCAACTAATTTAAAAGGAAGAGAAGTTAGAAAGAGAGGTTAAAGAAATTGTCCTTTCATCTTCTTTCTAGAGTCTTAACTTCTCATCCTCATTTTTATTTCCATCTTTAGTTACTTGTTATTTTGATACTTCTCTTTGTAATTCAAGTGTTGTTATTGTAATTTGGCTATCTTATTAAATAATGTTTGAATATTTGTATTGAGAATTCGAGTTTGTTTCAGCACACTTCATAGATCAGGAATAACATTTATTTTTTTGCAATTTTTTGGCTTTTTTTCTCTCATCTCTCTATTTATTTTATTTAAATTAAATTTTTAACAACCTTTAAAGTCATTAAAAAAAATTAAGTAACTGCTAAATTAAAAAAATAAGTAACTGCCAATTAACAAACCCCTTCACCTTCCAATGATGAAAGTCCAAAGGACATCCTTCTTTTTCTTACTTATATATCAATGGATGGAAAGATATCATTCTGCATAGTCTCATTTTTTACTTTTCTCAAATAACATTGTCTTGCAATTATTAGTTTTAATATATATAACACTTATATGTAGTATCAAAAATAATTTATTTGTCTTTTTCTTTTTGGTTGTTGATTTGTTCTTTTTTTGTTGTTAATGCATGATACACATTGTTGGTGGAAAACAAATTTATATATTGCTATATAAAATTTAAGGGAAGTGAAAAATAAAGATCTCAATATAATTGTGGAGTTTTATTCTTAACTGGGTTATCTTTTCGTTTCTAGATGGTTACACCTTTGTTCTCTGTACTTGTACTGTGCAATTTGTTTATACTCCTAATTTCTTATTTCATAAATTCAGATTTTGCTCTTTTATTTCTTACTTTAGCAGGTTGTTCTAAGGGAGAGGTTCGTAGCTAACAACGAGTGTGCATTTATTTATTATTATTATTAACATTTTTTCTTTGAATAATTTCAAAGATATCTGTTCATTTTATCTCATAATACTCTCCTGTTTTTGTGATTTATGATTTTACTTTATCTCATTTATTTAATTTTATTGAAACAATTTCTATTTTCTAATTATTATCGATATGAAAAAATATGTTTCAAATAATTTGATTCTTGAGAAGAACTTGAGAATCTCCTTTATTATATATATATAGAGAGAGAACAAAAAATGATGGCACACGAATAACAAAGTTGAGGGGAGATAAGTGATAGCAAATGAGTATGAAAGAAAAATAAAATGCATAGTCATTAATATGTATTAATTGTTCAATTTAATTAGAGATTAAAATGATTGTTGACACATTGTAATTATAATTGTAAATATTTTAAATTAAATAAAAAAGAGGAGAGCTAACAAAGATTTCCATTTCATTATTTCCAATTTCATTCTATAACTTCTTCTTTTTTTTCTATCAAAATGAGAATATATATCAACATTATCAAACATAAATGTTGCCAATTTATACTAAAAATAAAATATACAAAGACGATTATATATCAAGTTTACATTCATGTCACGACCCAAAAATAGACGTGATGACACTCGTCTTATCCCACCAAGACAAGTCAGCCTAAAACTCAACAATTACGATAATATGCTGAAAATTTACAATCAACTTAAAAATACCCCCAAAATCTAGTTGTCACGTGTACAAACCTCTAATGTGTTATAACAAAATTGAAAGAAAATACAAGTCTCCAATGACCTTGTTTCTAGAATAGAACAAAATCATAAATAGGGAAAAAGAAGGTCTGCTGAGATGACAAGCAACTACCTCACAAATCTCCATGATGCCTCGAAAAAGTAGAGAATAACAAGTACCACAAAATCCAGGCTCATAACCTACAAAAAATTGTAGAAGCAAGGGGTGAGTACCCAACCACACGATACTCAGCAAGTAAACTCCTAAACACAAGCTAAGGGAATAGAATACGAGTACTCCTTACTCACCAACCGAACTTCCATAACTACAACCTGCATAAAATCAGCCCAACCTAATGTAATGACCCGGAATGTCATTTTTGGAAATTTAGAATATTTTTTTAACTAGAGTGAATTAATTGGTGGTTAATTATTAAATAACTAATTTTAGGTAATGATTAATGGGCCAAGTTTATAATTAGTTTAATAACTTTTACCACTTAACTCATATAATTAGATTAAGTTAGTGTAATTTGCCACTTTGAATACCTAATTATTTTATTTAGGAAAAGAAAAGAAAGGAAGGGAGAAACTACCTGTGCAGAGCTCGTGGAACCTCGACAGTTCACGTCAAGGTAAGAGGCTTACCTCTATATCCATAAGAAATAAATTCCAGTGCATAATATATATATGAATATAGAATAATATTATAGTAATGGGAATTAGATGCACATGAATTGTGATAGGAGTGGCGACAATTATTTTGGGGTTGGAGGAGACAATTCTGACAATCATCATTAATTGAGTAAGAATGGATTACATGAAAAGAGGGGCATATTATTATATCATATTTTGTGTGTATAAAAGGGGCATGAGATTACAAGAATTTGGCAAATTTGTTTGCTGCTGTGCAGCGTCTCTTTTATCCATTGTTAGGAGTTAATTATTATTATTATTATTATTTGTTATTTTGGTGGCCAGTGAGGGATTCTAATTTTACAATGATAAGGGGGTGATTGGATTTAAATATGAGTTAGGGTTTCCGTAAGGTTACTATCTATGTATTGGTTTCAATTTTGGAACTTTTCTTGTAGTTATCAAGTTACAATTCAAGTTTTGAGAAATTGAGATATGTAATTAAATATTAAATGTATTATATTATATGAAAATTGTTAGGGTTATAGTGTTTGGAGAAGTTATGATTTAACCTTTAGACTTGATTATAGATTTGATGTGAGTTTTTGGGTCTAGGCTAGACCTGTAGTGATATGAGTGTTGTTAGTTTTGAAATCATATTGTAATTATTTATTTAAATAGATTGTATTGATTTGGAAGTCAACCGAAAGAGGAAGGCTCAAGTTCTGGAGTCATTGTTCGACTATTTGAGGCAAGTGGATTTCTAAACTCTTGTTAAGTGTATGGAATTCGTGTATTTCCTTGTAATATGTGTTTGGGGGTAATGAGACTTGGTGATGGGTTGACTTGTCCACATTGATTAATTCTAATGATGAAAAAAGGGTAATAAAAGCCAATGTGATTAATTATTTGTGTATGATGAGTTGAGAATGGTTTGAAAGACTTGTTGAATCATTGTTGATGTTGTATCATGATTGTGTTGTTGTGAATTGTGCAATGTTATGAAAATGGTCATCTCATCATTATTTGCGTGAACATGTCATTTGCATTGTTCTGAGACATGGTTGTGACAAGTGTTATGTGAATTGAGAAAAAATAAGAAATTAAAGAGGATGTACCATTTTGAGGGACGTATCGCGCGCCGCGATGGATACTATATTTCGAGGGACGTATCGCGCGCCACGATGGTTACTATTATCGAGGGTCGTATCGCGCGCCGCGATGAATGCATGGACAGATATGTCCCCCATGGGTCCCGGACTGAGAGACAGCGGGTGTGTATCACTAGGTCAGACATGCATCACTATACTTGACATTGCATTACACATATTTATCATTAGTGAACTTGATATTGTGTTTTGTTGAGCTTGTGGGTGCCTTTCTGTGGAACTTTAATTGATGAATATTGAGCTTGTTGCTAAGGATATGTAATTGTTAGAGTGTTGTTGTTGAGTTGTGTGCGATGTGAATTATGAACTGTTAGGTTGGGCTGATTTTAAGCAGGTTATAGTTGTGGAGGTTGTAATTGATGAATATTGAGCTTGTTGTTGAGAACATGTGATTGTTAGAATGTTGTTGTTGAGATATGCGATTGTAAATTGTGAACTGTTAGGTTGTGCTAGTTTTATACAGGTTGTAGTTGTGGAGGTTCAGTTGGGGTGTAAGGAGTACCCGTATTCTATCCCCTTAGCTTGTGTTTAGAGGTTTACTTGCTGAGTACCGTGTGGTTTGGTACTCACTCCTTGCTACTACATTTTTTTGTAGGTTACTAGCCCGGACCTTTGTGATATTTTCTCTTCTCCTTGTCTGAGGCTTCTTGTGGAGGTTTGTGAGGAAGTTGCTTGTCATTTCAGCGGACCTTCTTTCTTCTTAATTTTGATCTTGTTCTATTCTAGAAACAAGGTCATTTGAGACTTGTGTTTTCTTTTGAATCAATTGTAATACTTTAGAGGCTTGTACACGTGACAACCAGATTTTGGGGGTATTTTTTAGTTGATTATGAAATTTCCGCATTTTATTATAATAGTTGAGTCTTAGGCTGACTTGTCTTGGTAGGATAAGACGAGTGTCATCACGTCCATTTTTGGGTCGTGACACCTAACAGTTCACAGTTTACATAGCACCCAGCTCAACAACAATCACTTTAACAAATTACATATCCTCAACAACAAACTCAATATTCATCAATCACAACTTCCACAAAAAGAGACACTCAAAATATCAGCAACACACAAGCTCAAGTTCATCAAATATCAAGTACGTATTTTCCAAACATCAATAACACACAAAATCAGTAAGAATGAAGGATGTCATAGGATACAATGCAATATGACACCATGAAATGATATGCCTCAAAATATCAAGTACTCTCTCAACTGTATATACATGATACTCCTCGGAAACACATCGAGAGTTCATGACCCATGGGGGACTCGCGAGGTCTATATACCGACATGGACGATCTTCACGTGTCTGTGCGGACGATCTCAACGCACTATCATAAATCAAACAAATTATGCATGGACGATCTCCACGTGTTAGACCTTTACTCACACTCAATCTCATGTCAACGCATGTGCACAGTATGATTTCAATAAAAGGGATGATGTATCTCAATCAAATATCAATATGATATGTAATCACCTCAGCCATCACAAGTATACAGGTTCAATAAAGAACACAATCACACAATATAAATCAAGTCAATTAATCACATTACCTTTTATTACCCATTTTTCATCATTAGAATCAATCAATGTGGACAAATCAATCCATCACGAAGTCTCATTACCCCCAACACATATTACAAGGAAATACACAAATTTCATACACTTAACAATGGTTTAGAAATCAACTTGCCTCAAATAGTCGAACAATCACTCCGGGACTTGAGCCTTCCCCTTTCGTTGAACCTCCCAACTCAAAGCAATCTATTCAAATAAATGACCAACAATAAGGTTTCAAAACTGACAACACTCACATTACTATGTGTTTAGCCTTGGCCCAAAAACTCACTCAATTTATAATCAAATTCCTAAATCTTGATATAATTTGTATGTCAAGAATCATATTTGCTAAATTTCAAGCCTAAGGTTAAGCCTCAATCTCCCCAAATATCCTAAAATTCAGTATTAAATTATATAATATACACCTAGTAATTAATTACTTATCTTAATATATTAAAACTAGGTTTACAATATGACAAATAATTAAAATAACTTACTTGAACCAGTGGCGGCGACAATCAAGAATGAAAGGATTTACCTTTCATCACCGTATGCCCCTACAAATGTAATCTATCAAATTAATTATTCTTACATGTATACATTATCACCTGAAACTTCCAGTTCCTTTTCATCTATTATGACCAACCTTTCCATATAAATTATTATTTTATCCTCATCCCAAATTTTCTATCTAACACACGAACTTACGAAACCAAAAAGATACAAAAAAAAAAAACTATTGATTAAATGTCCACTATTAACATGATGAACCATTAATGGGCATTAAATGCCCCCTTAGGTTGATACAAATAATAATAATAATAAAAGGAATTTCCATTCTTTTTAAAGGATTTGGAACAGATACAAATTGTTTTCCTCCACCTTGATTTTAACAATCAATAAAATAATATGGATAATGCTAAATGGTCAGAAAAAATTGGCCAGAATTTGGCCAGAAAGGCAAAAAGACTATAATATCCTTATTTCAATTTTTGCATTTATTCCATTATACTTTTCCCTCCAAAACAAAAGTAACTTTTTTCTATTTCCCAAACTCCTACTACTAACATACAAACTTTTTGGCTACCAAGGAAAATAAAAATGTTTTTGTGTATATTTATGTGTGTATATTTCATTCGATTTATTTTTAAAAAAAATATTGTTCAGTTAATTAAAAAAATTGTAGTTTCGTTTTTATACATTAATATTTTTATTTCGTTTTTATACATTAATATTGTTTTCATTACTATACCATACAAATTATGTACTACATACATATATATATATATATATATATATATAACCTACACTCCTTCCTCTATCCCTTCCCGAACTCAATTATGTACACAATGTACTAATGCATACCTTTGGGGGGGGGGGGGGAAATCGTTTAAAATAAATCTCTTTATTGAAGAAGAAAAATAAATTTCTCATTAATAATAACTACAAATGACTATCTTTTCTACTTAAGATTATACTTAATTATTTTGTAATACAAATTTAGTAAAATATAGTAATTAAGCATAGATTTTCTTTAAATATAATCAACTAAATAAATTCTTCTATATAATGGATGTTTTTCAAGAGAAAAAATAATGTAGTTTTGGAAGTTAGATATTTATAAAAAAAATAACTGATGAAAGACTTTTGTAACTTTTAATAACACGTTAATTTTTTATATTATAATCATTCCAAACAAGAATTAACATATATAGAAATTGGTAGAATTATTTCACTAATTTTAACCATGAATAAACAATTAAAGTACTCATATAGTACTAATTAAGAGGGTGTTTAAAAAAGAATAAATAAAAATCACTCAATACCTAATGATAAATTATAATACTTTAAAATAGATGTATTTTATGTAGGAT